>JAMWFC010000086.1:528863-614100 GCA_027475525.1 Macrolepiota albuminosa | reverse complement strand
CAATTAGTTTGGACAGGACTCAGGTCCACTAAGATTAACCGTCCCATTGTTTTGTTCCGTTATGCCACTCTCATGAATGCAAAAAACAACACACTCTTCAACGATTACACAAGGAGGACTCGAACCCTCGAATTGGGCAGTAGAAAGAATATAGACGTAAATAACAATTAGTAAAACAAAGTTATGTCATGTATAATGATGTGCACTAGTGGGATTCGAACCCGGCTCTTGTGCACAATATGAAATATCAATGTATCAATATTCCATTCGACCACAGATCCTTACCAAAAATTAGTACAGTTGGACCTTGCTTTGTTTATCATACTGTGTAGTAAATAACAATTAGCTAAAAACAGTGAGACGAAAATGCACTAGTAGGAATCGAACCCGTCTACTGCAAGACATAATAAAGACCAATGGATAATATTCCACTAGACCACCGATGCTTACTTTACATTGCTATGATGTAAATAAACATCAGTCTATTCTTCTGTGTGTGGTCAAAAATATTTGAGTTCGATCTCAATGCACTAGGAGGAGTCGAACCCACCTAATGCAAGATACAAGGAATACCAATGAGAAATATTCCACTACACCACAGACGCTTCATGTATAATGCTATGGTGTAAATCAATATCAGTCCAATATTCCGCTACAAACCATGGTTTTCCTCTTTCCTGTATACTTCTATGGTGTAAATAAATATCAGTCTAATATTGTCAATTCAATACAGATGCACCAGTTGCAGTAAAATCTCTATCCGTTCAAATTCTATATGGGTCCGTTTGTGCACTACATGAACACCGTCCTGACTTGTAGCAAGCGCCTGTGGTAGAATGGAATATTCATCAATTGATATTTCATATTGTGCACAAGAAGTGGGTTCGACTCCTACTAGTTCACATTATATAATAACAGCAGGCCGCTGACGTCCGCTAGCGTCATGAATTTGATCCATTGAAAACTCCAGAGATTTCTGCAGCGGGATAAGATGGACGAGTCGATGCATGTGGTCATTCCAGTGCTCATGACCAGTTGATAATACACTGTGGCGGGCTACCTTTGTGCTGGCCTTTGTAAAAAAGGTAGTCAGCCCTAGTGTATCGTCACTTGTCCGGACACCCACGCTCCTCCCCTTCTCCCTTCCCCCTCTTTCTCCCCACCCCCATCCCTCTTCTGCCACCTCCCACGCTCTCCAAGACGCCACCCCATGCGGCAGACACCCACGCACCCCGTTTCCTTCTTTCCTGCCCTGATGCCAGACGATGCCAGACGATGCTGGACGATGCCAGGGGTTGCCGACAGTTTTCCGTGGATTCTGACAGATACCAGCGGATATCCGGCGGATGCCGATGGATGCACGACGGATGCCGACGGATGCCAGCGGGTCACGACGGCTGCCAACAAACTCCGACAGATGCCAGCTGATGGCCAGCTGATGGCTGCTGATGCCAACGCCCCTTTCAGGCCATAAAAACTCTTTTGGGAGGTATGCCACCCCCCTTCCACCTCAAAAAATTCATACGGGAACCTGCGGAAACGTAGGTGGGCGTCCGTTCATTGTGTTATCCGACCTTTGAATCTATCCGTTAGTAACGGACCTGTGGTGCAACGGTTAAATGTGCGTTCCATTGCTGGAGGCTTTCCCAAGGCCGGGGGTTCGATTCCCCCCCACAGGCATACGGTGGGCAAGACGAAGTTACTTTTTTCCTTGGTCCAACCAGACTCCGTGGACCTGCGTAGGCCTCTGTGGATGTCCGCTGGTGTCCTGCGCAGGCCTGGGAGGGCCCACGTAGGTTTGAGTCCGTCGACGTACGTCTGCATGGATGTCCGCTGGTGGCTTATGTAGGCCTGTGTAGGTCTGCAGGGCCCTTTTATGGACATATGCTGGTGTTGGGGATGGGAAAAGGAGGGAAGGGGAGGCACGCAGCCTTGAGTTATTGCAGGGAGGAAGGGAAAGGAGAGGGAAGTGGGGAACCTCGAGGAGGGTTTATTCATGCCATGAAGTCCGCCAATGGAGGAGGTTTTCACTCATGTGCTGATGCCCGCCGGCGGCCGCTGACGCACATTGACGTCTGCTAGTGTCCGCTGGCATCCGCTGGGCCTGCGTGCGCATGTGTGTGCCCGCCTTTTATCGATCCACTGGACCGTGTCATACAGCACATTGTGACACGTCCGCGGCTCTGTATTCTATGGCACTGTGGGGACTGCTCCGCTCCAGTGTAGCGGACTCCGCTGGACACGTATGGTACGGCACAAAGCGGGCTTCCGTACAACGTGGGGACTGCTCCGCTCCAGTGTAGCGGACTCCGCTGGACACGTATGGTACGGCACAAAGCGGGCTTCCGTACAACATATGACACGTACCGTTGTGATGTCTCTATGTGATCCAAGTTCTTTGACATTGTGCCCCTTTTTTTTGGAGAATACTGAGTATGGTTCTAAAGGTGGAGAATCTTTCTTCTACATATGACATGTACAGTTGCTATACCAGGCATGTAATAGTAGTAGTTCAAATTATGTGCAACTCAAGAGCTCAGACAGGTGCTGTCTTTGACCTCCCTTATTACTGTTGATTGATCTTTACCACATCTTATCAGGCAACAGAACAGAAGGACAACCTGCTGTATGAGCATTATACAGTGGCTCAAAAAACTGTTCCAATGTTTCATACTTTTTGAAAGATGACATTGGCATGAAGGATGGGAAGTACTTAAAATCCTGATTAAATCATGTAAAATACTATGGCATCGTAGCTACAAAATGAATCTAAGTTTATGTAATCAAGATCAGAACTGTTGGAGCAATAGCCATTTTAAAATATTCACTCATTGAGACAGTTTTTTGAGCATCTCTAATTTTAGTATCTAGTACTTTGTATGTTCTCCATTTGCCTTGATAACTGCTTGAATCCTTCTAGGCATGCTTTCTATTAGTCTTTGGCATATCTCTGGTGGTATTTCATCCCACTCCTTTGCAACCCTCTCCCATAATTCATGCACACCATAAGGAGGTGTTTCATACTGCCTAAGTTGCTCTTTGAGGTACTCCCAGAGATGTTCAATAGGGTTGAGATCAGGGGATTGGGCTGGCCACCAAAGGACATTAAAGTTGTTGTCCTCAAACCACTTGTCAGCCCTCTTGGAGTTGTGTTTGGAGTTATTGTCCTGTTGAAAGTAGTAGGCACCCTCCTCCATCTCCAACTTCTCAAAGTTCTCCTTTGCTCCATCATCTAAAATTTCACAGTACTGCTCTGCATTCATGATCCCCACCACCTCTACAAGCTTTTCTACCCCATTCCAACTCATACAGCCCCATACCATGAGATTATTCCCTCCTCCATGCTTCACAGTAGGTGTAGTTGTTCAGTCTGAAATGTCTTCTCCTTGTAGCTTCCACACATACTGCTTCCCATCTGACCCAATCCTGTTAATCTTTGTCTCATCTGTCCACAACACTCTTTTCCAGTCCTCTATAGTCCAGTTCTGATGCTTCTGAGCCCATTTAAGCTGTAGTTGTCAATGTTTAGCTTTGAGCATAGGAACTTTTCTTTTGGTAGCAGACCAATACCCCTTCTCCTTCAACACATTCCAGACAGTCTTGGAAGAGACAGGGTTGGAAATGATGTTGTTGATAAAATTAGTGGCCTGGACAGCTTCAACACATTCCAGACAGTCTTGGAAGAGACAGGGTTGGAAATGATGTTGTTGATAAAATTAGTGGCCTGGACAGCTGTATCAAGTCTCCCAGTTGAGATTTGTCAAACAATAGCCTGTTTATCACATGGAGTAAGCTTAGCAGAATGGCCTCCAGAATGGTTTTCCTTGTCCATCTCCAACTCTCTACCAATCCTCTCAGTAGTAGACTTTTCTAGACCAGTTTGAGCTCTAATCTGACCAGCATCTTTCAAAAAGTATGAAACGTTGGGACAGTTTTTTGAGCCACTGTACCTTTGAGCAAGAAGAGAAGCAACAGTAGAGTGTTGTGCAGAAGGAATAGGTTTCATGATAGTGTTGAAGGTCAAGATGTGGTTCAACCAGCTTGAACTACTCCCAAATATATTTAAACATGGTCACATGACTTTGTTTATATTTCCACATGCAACTTACTCTTTATTTCTGAGTAAAATAGAGATAAACCTGAAAAATTAGAGATGCTCAAAAAACTGTCCCAATGAGTGAATATTTTAAAATGGCTATTGCTCCATCAGTTTTGATCTTGATTACATAAACCTAGATTCATTCTGTAGCTACGATGCCATAGTATTTTACATGATTTAATCAGGAT
The DNA here is from genome assembly GCA_027475525.1 of Macrolepiota albuminosa. Lineage (NCBI taxonomy): Eukaryota > Fungi > Basidiomycota > Agaricomycetes > Agaricales > Agaricaceae > Macrolepiota > Macrolepiota albuminosa. The sequence continues at coordinate 609,813 of JAMWFC010000086.1, read as the reverse complement.
TTTACATACTTCCCATCCTTCATGCCAATGTCATCTTTCAAAAAGTATGAAACATTGGAACAGTTTTTTGAGCCACTGTACCTCGTGATATATGAAACTTCATGACTCACATCTAATAGTCACCGCAATTGCTTTTTACTTTTACTTACAGTACCATTATATTCAGCCATGCCATTTGTTGGGTACAAGGTGAAGGCTGTTCTTGAGAAGCCAGGCCTGGTGTCTCTGGGAACTACTATATAAGGACTTAATAGAACTAATAAGGAAATTAATAGAAACTTCTAGAACATTCTAGAGCATCACATGATCTGCAGTAAACTTGTGAGGAACTGAGACGTTCAAGCATCACTGCTGGCACTGAAAAGTATTTCCATTGGAAAATATACAAAAGAAACCTGTTATACCACTTCTATGTGGTGCTTACTCAAGAAATATGTAAGCATTTTCTCATCAAAATATTTAGAAAAATGTTTATCTTTTTCTCAACTGTTTTACAAGGAAAAATGTCATCTTTTGCCACTGTTTTTCTGAAAAAATGCTGCTTTTTCACACTTTTTTCCTAAAAAATGCACTATTTCTAGGAAAAGAATGGTAAAATGTTTTTCTGAAAAAATGCTGCTTTTTCACACTTTTTTCCTAAAAAATGCACTATTTCTAGGAAAAGAATGGTAAAAAAATAGTATTTTTCATTGGGAAAAAGTTGGAAAAAAGGTGAAAATTTTTCTAACTATTTTAGTGGGGAAATATTGATATATTTCTTGGGAAAAAACAACGTAGAAGTGGTATAACAGGTTTCTTTGTACTTTTTCCAATAGAAATACTTTTCAGTGCCAGCAGTGCATGTTAAAGAACCCTTTCTCTTACTTATGTAAGAGAGTCAGAGATCATCCACCCTAACCAAACAAAGTGAAGTTAGGGCTCCAAGTATGTATAGAGAACTCAGTGCTTATTCCCGGCCTCAACCTCACTTTGTTTGGTTACGGCCTCCGCATTTCACAACTTTCAAAGCATTATTGTAAGCTAAATTGAAATTTTCTTGAATCTTTTGGATTTTATTCAGCATTTATAAATCTTTAAAAAATTAAAAATCAGTATATTAGTAGCATTTGAATTTTTCTTCATTTTCTGGTAAATTTCCTGGAATTATTTGAGCATTTTCCACTAACATCTCCTGAAAAACAGAGCAATTGAATTTTTCTTGAAATTTTCAGATTTCTTTAAGCATTTATAAACCTCAAAAAATTCACAATCAGTGTATCAGTAGCCTTTGAATTTTTTCTGATTTTTCAGTGATTTCCTTTGAAATTTCAAGCATTTTATACACACATCTACCAAAAAACAAACGAAAAAGGCAATTCTTTGTCAGCCTTAGTCAGAACTGACTAATCAATCAATTCCCAGGCGTCGTCCCATTCTATATAGACGAGCTACGATTCGTGCCTTCGGCACGAATTTCGTAGCTCGTTGGGGGCTTCGCCCCCAAACCCCCCCCAACTAAGCCTCCACCCTAACCTCACTTCGTTCGGTTAGGGCTCCAAGTATGTATAGAGAACTCAGTGCTCATTCCCAGCCTCAACCTCACTTCGTTCGGTTAAGGCCTCCGCATTTCACAACTCTCAAAGCATTATTGTAAGCTAAATTGAATTTTTCTTGAATTTTTCAGATTTTATTCAGCATTTATAAATTTTGAAAAAAAAAAAATAATAATCAGTATATTAGTAGCCTTTGAATTTTTCCTGATTTTCTGGTGATTTTCCTAGAATTATTTGAGCATTTTCCACTAACATCTCCTGAAAAACAGAGCAATGAATTTTTCTTGAATTTTTCAGATTTCTTAAAGCATTTATAAACCTCAAAAAATTCACAATCAGTGTATCAGTAGACCTTGAATTTTTTCTGATTTTTCAGTGATTTTATCTGAATTCTTTAAGCATTTTATACACACATCTACCAAAAAACAAACGCAAAAGGCAATTCTTTGTCAGCCTTAGTCAGAACTGACTAATCAGATCATTTCCCAGGCGTCGTCGCATTATATATAGTTAAGTTATAGTTATAGATAGATAGATAGATAGATTCGGTTCTATAAACAAACCCATTAGGAAATACCACACCATATCCTGACTTCAAGTTGTCGTGATACCTAGGGAGGTTATAAACACTCACCAGTTCACCACCAGAATGATACATTCTCGCGACCCCTCTGCTGCAACGGGACATGCTGAACCAACTTTCACTCCGGGCTCCTGAACACAAGTATAGTGTTCCTACCCCTTGTCTCTTCTCCGACAAAACACCCGTCATTGTTGAACATGACTGCCTTCCCTCCTTCTCTGCTAGATCGGGAAGCACTGCCCAGGACTTCGCGTGTGTAGCGTTGGAGGAATTTGAGGAGGAGGTGAAGAACCAATGGAGGACTCCGGTTATGTATAATGAGTCTCTCTATCCAGGTGCAGGTTCCACACAGCCTGCGCTAGATATCATCGAGCCTGCACCCAGCCTCGTCCAACCTACAACTCTGGCTAACGAGGCTGGAGTCGCTATACCCAGTGATACACGCACGAATGCGTTTTCGCCTCCTAACAAAGACAACGAGTTCGTTTCCGTGAATCTCGACACTCATGACATGCCTGCCGTCCAAGGCATTAATGTCGAAGCAGAGGCTATCGATGGTTTTATTGCCATTGCTCGCGAGGGCGAGTATACATCCTCTGAACAGCCAAATACCCAGGATGACGAGTTTGCCATTGTTGGAGGAACATTGACTTCTCCTGCTGAACATGACTGCCTTCCCTCCTTCCCTGCTGGATCGGGAAGCACTGTCAATCGTCTTATATATCCTCGCCAGGACTTTGCATATGCAGCGTTGGAGGAATTTGAGAAGGAGGTGAAGAACCAATGGAGGACTCCGGTTATTTACAATGAGTCTCTCCATCCCAGTGCTGGTTCCGCACACCCTGCGCTAGATATCATCGAGCCTGCACCCAGCCTCGTCCAACCTGCAGCTCTAGCTAACGAGGCTGGAGTCGCTATACCCAGTGATACACCCACGAAGGCGTTTTCGCCTCCCAACCAAGACACCGAGTTTGTTTCCGTGAATCTCAACACTCGCGACATGCCCGCCGTCCAAGGCGTTAATGTCAAAGCAGAGGCCATCGATGGCATTGCTCGTGAGGGCGAGTATACATCTTCTGAGCAGCCAAATACCCAGGATGACGAGTTTGCCATTGTTGGAGGAACATTGACTTCTCCTGCTGAACATGACTGCCTTCCCTCCTTCCCTGCTGGATGGGGAAGCACTGCCAACCGTCTTATATATCCTTGCCAGGACTTTGCGTATGCAGCGTCGGAGGAATTTGAGAAGGAGGTGAAGAACCAATGGAGGACTCCGGTTGTGTACAATGAGTCTCTCGATCCCAGTGCTGGTTCCGCTCAGCCTGCGCTAGATATCACCGAGACCGCACCCAGCTTCGTCCAACCTACAACTCTGGCTAACGAGGCTGGAGTCGCTATACCCAGTGATACACCCACGAAGGCGTTTTCGCCTCCCAACAAAGACACCGAGTTCGTTTCCGTGAATATCAACACTCATGGCATGCCCGCCGTCCAAGGCATTAATGTCGAAGTAGAGGTTATCGATGACTTCATTGTCATCGCTCGTGAGGGCGAGTATACATCCTCTGAGCAGCCAAATACCCAGGATGACGAGTTTGATTGGTTCGAGATCGATGCTTAAACGCTGTCTTTACTAAACCGCTAGTTTGCTATTGAAGTAGATTGAATACAGAAGGAATGTTGCAGCTGAGTTGATGCACTATTGCTACTAAGATCGAAACACTCCTCACTAGGTTATCCCCTTACAATCGAATAAAACATAGTTTGAATGAATGTATCGAGCGTTCTGCACAGCTGGAAATCGACGACGATTCTAAGATAAAGAAGCTCCTTGTTCCTCATCACCTGCGGAATGGTAAGGCGGTTCTGCAGTAATTCCACTCAACAAATTCGAATTTAGCCATTTGCATGTTATGCCCCGTGTTCAAGAGCAAGCCGCCACCTGCTCAGGAACAACCACACAAAAAAGTCTCAGCACGCAAGTATTCAAACTCCAAGGTCTCATATATATTTGTCGAAAGGACGGTGTATCAAAAGTTCGTAGGAGGCGTAGTGGAATTATGAGTATTTAGGCGTTGAAACTCTCGCAGGCGAACAAGACAAAAATAATAATCATGAGACGCACTCCCAAAAGTCACAAAAAATTGACAAGAAGCACGCCGCAGCAGAAAAAGCATGCGCAGCAGAAAAGCAGGCCGCAGCAGAAGAGAGGCGGAAATCCCGCAGTGGTCCTATTTACGAGAGTTCCCACGTGCTGCTGACTGTTAGGACGTCTTGCGCATACGAAGGTGCCGGAACTGTGTTCAAGGGCGCTGGGGTGGGGTGTTGATTTTTATGGTCGGCGACAGCGAAGGGCCAATGTCGTTTATGTTAACGTTGGTGAGCCGACGGTGCCTGTCAGTGAGAGTGATGCCTTGCTTTGATGGGCGAGTCCGAATGGTTGTTCAGAGAAGCAATGTATGGCTGACTTTATGCGGTCCTGCCCGACAGAACTAGGCTTTAAAAGACATTTGGATCATTATGAGAGCAGAATCAGGAAGACGATGCGTGCGATGAACTGAAGTTGACATGAGAAAATCTAGAACAGATACTCAGCTGTTCAGTGCTCTCACAGCATGTATTGGGAGAACAATCACCATGAGACCGGCCGAGAATATTGACGTGTGTGAGAGTCCTTATGAAACAAGTCACAAGCTCCATTGTGCGCAGTCGTGTACGCAACATCGTACTTTCATGATCGAGAACACTGAGAGCAAGCTGCAGAAAGCGTGTGCCCTTTAAAGACTGGTCGGCAGCGAAAGCAAGCCCCAAGGAGAACACGATTCAACGTCATACATACGGATCTTGATGGCTTTCTGAAAGTGCGTGGATGTACCTATGCTAATATTAGGAGACTTACTCCGGTCCAGTACGCACACTAACGCACGTTCGCGATCTCTCATCAGAATAGGTACCAGCATGCCGAAGGCAAGTCCCGAGGGGAATGATCCCAATGAACGAGTTGATGACATATAATTTCTGAAGCCAGGTGCAGAGTACTGGACGAGATAGTACGATTGAAAAGGGCAAGAAGCTAACGGCCGGATGCATCTGACTTAGATTTGTCACTGCACTTATATGTATAGTGTCGGCGCAAGTCTAAAAAGTCGTAGAGTCCGATTAAACAGCCACAGAACGAATACGAAACTTAGAGAAATTCGCAATGAATTGTCCAAAAAAAATACATGATTAGTCCAGGGTTAAATTTCTTTCGCTTCTGAATTGAAATTCAAACCGCTGTTGGGTCAGGAGCGACGCGCATGAAAGTGCCAGCGATTGGATCTCCAAGTCCTGTAGCTGCCGCAAATTCACTGATATTGAATAGGTTGGTAGGCGTGGTAGAAGTGACAAGTCTCTGCGCATTGAAGAATTCAGGTTGATTGAACATGAGGAAGATATATCTATGATCAAGTAAAAGGATCAGTGTGCGAAGGAAAAATACGTTGTTAAGACGTACCGGTGGGCGTCAGAACCAGCAGGAGGAGTTGGCTGGTGGAATTCAGTGAGCGCGGGGGTCCTGTTCATGAGAGCTTGGTTGCGGCTAATAGTGCCTTGAGGGGGGAAGAAGTTCGGCCCAAGGAAGTGCCGGATCTGAGCATTCGTAGGGTCCTGTGGCGTAGGCGCGTCGGGGTCAACAGTCGCGATAACGAAGGGACCAATTCCTATGTCGCCTACGGCGCTGAAGGTTGGTGGACCTACGGTGGCTGAAGTACACGCGCGTGAGTACCTCATTATCTGCGACTGAATGCTACCTACCGTTCCTAGGCACTTGAACGCCTGCACTCAGAGTGATTGAATTGCCTGAGGGCTGAGGAAAAGTGACTTCTAGGAGTGCTTTTGGGTTGAAATTAATGAACAAATCCGATGGGATCTAGTTTAGTAGGTCAACTCGAGAAGGCTTCATTAAATGGGAAAAATATGCTCACAGATGCAGCCTCAAAAGCCTGTTTTACGCTGGACAAGCTACGATCTTGGCTGATAGCCAATCCAGCGAAAGACAGAAGAAGATTTAATAGGAGAAGCATTGTATAAGTATAAGTTGGATGTCATAAACGACTACATCTTGCCCTTTATATATGTCACTCAATGCAGAATACAGCTCGTGTGATTGGGAGCGTGTCTCGCAGCTGCAGTGAGTACTTACCCAGCAGATGCTTCGCAGACAATGTGACTTTCGGCGATTGCCGCCACTCGCTAAAGGAAAGCGGCCCGGCCGGTCCATCAACTTCCAGTTGTGTCCCTCAATCTTCATTTTTTGCTAAGCATTCTGCGTTCAAAGCTTTTCTCCGCTTCCTGCCTTTTTTTAGCTCTGGAGTTTAAAAAGGAACTCAAAGAGACCCTTCCTCCCTGCTTGATCGCCCTACCGCGGATTGATCTTATCATTCAGCGCCCACAAATTGGCGCCAGTACGCATGTACCTTCTTGGACATAATTCGATGGCTTGGACTGCCACCATCTTTGAGACATCATAGTCACAACAACGGAGACGCGATGTTTCGAACTTCTAGTACATTGGACCTGAGGATAGATTGCACTCCTCGATATTCTGGTCCGTTGTTGCCCCACGCAACCCTGACGATCAATCTGACACAAACAATCGATTCTGCCGAAACTTCTCGCATTCGGGTTCCAATTCTACTGGATATGTGTATTCTTTTGCCTTGGCCCAGACTCATGATGAAGGTCGTCCCCGACACGACTCTATTTATAAGGCTACATGTAATTGTGTTGGTGTCCGCACTATGTCTTACAGCTCTCTGGCCCCACAATAGGAAACAAACGAAGTTCTCTTAGGTATTTTTTGTTCTTCAAATTCGGAAATAACACGTGGAGTTCAAACCTGATGATAATCGATTTCGAGGTCAGCTCGAATATGAACCTTTAGCACATTCCCCACATAGTCCTTCAATTATGGGACCCAAAGGGAGCCAACGAGAAACCTCACGTCCTACATCTTTGATTTCCTACAATTTTTGTCAGTCGTGTTCCTGCCAGAGGTGTAGGAAGATCCAGGCCGTTGGAAGATGCATCAATTGCAAGTGCGATGACTGTGTTGACGTTCTTCCTTCCCATAATTATCACTCATCTGATGAAACGTCGGATGAGAAGATATCTGGCAACGAGGAAGCATCAGAGAAAAGTGTTCTATCGAAGTCCCTCGTCACACCGCAAAAACGGATTACGATAAAATCACTTTCGAGCCAACAGAAAGAAGCTGTTCGGGACGCTGCCTGTGCAGCAGCGCCGGAACTGGAATTTTCAGAAGCAGAATCTCTTGGATTTTGCCTGGTGTCCCTTCTAAATGACTATTCCACCTCTCTACAAACTTGCCACGTCATCGCCCAAAATGTCGTGGGCAAGGACAACGTGGTGAGGCTATCTATTTTCTGACAGTAACTGTTTTTTTATTTCGGTATGACCAATAGATGATGATGTTAGAGTACTCTTGGGGTTACAAATATCATGGATTGAACCTACATTCCAGATACAACATGATGAATCGTACGTGTCTTAGTGTTTCAATATAGCCCTACAACTGTCTAAATTTTGCCAACAGTTGACGCGTCTCTTCATCTTTCATTTGATAGAGGTCATTGGGCACTGTTGCCTTTGGACGATGTGTATATCAAGAAGCTTAGTGGCACAAAATTTACTGTTCAAAATCCCATCGAAGTACGTGACTTATCATTCCTATGAGAATACAACGTTACCTCAAGTCAAGGAAATGTATGGCGAGGAAGAGCAAAGCTTCAGATACGCATTCCTTCCGTTTCCCACAATGAAAAGGCCTATTCTTCGATTGGGAAACAACGATTTAACGCAGGATGCGTCGACTGCTAATCCAGTGACCGTATATTATCCACCTTACGACCAATTGCCCATCTTGCACTCACATGTCAAGCCACATTTCATCATTTGGAATTTGGTAACAAAATTGCGAGAGTCTCAAATTGATATCAGGACGCTCCCGGAAGCCCTTAGACATCACGACAGGCAGACGCTGAGTTTAATCGTAGGTATTTATGATCGTTGGACGAAAGTAAAAATCCCTCCCAGCTTTAGGGAACGGAAGGTTTTCGCCACCAATAGCGACAGCGAGGAAAACGGAGATGGTAGCAGCAGCAAGGGCAATGAACTAGGACCGAGAGAATCAAGGTACAATGCCCCTGGTGAAGGGAGTCGTGATGAAAAACGCAAAATAGGAAGTCAACATGGCGCCAAGGGAAGCAGTAGCGGCAGATACCAAACTCGTTCAGTTACGATCAATACTGCTTTGAATATCGCAACGAGTGAAGTTCGGCGACCATGAGGTAACCTCCACGAGGGGTTGCTTAGTATGTAGTATGTAGGAGAGCTAGTAGATGGTTAATATCTATTGACCTGACAACCTATAGAAATTTCTCCTGGAGATGACGGTCATGTATTATCAGCTTACTCGGTAATCAGTACACGCATGCATTTTCTTGACCACTACCTCAAGAGGTGGGAAATGAGCCACCCTACTCTGGAAGGAAGGCGCCTGATAATCCAGATGGTCGTAGGTGGCATCACTCAGTACTTAACACAAGTCCAGAGAATGCCAGAGGTAGTCGAACGAGAACTAACAAGGAAGATTAGGGCCTCCATTTGGAATAATAAAAGGGCCCCAGTAGGTGATCATGTCTTATTTGCACCTCAGAAGGAAGGGGGCAGAGCTCTCCTGGATATAAAAGCAAGAAACGAAGCCATCGATGTAATGTGGCTCAAGTTGTACCTCAACCTAGGCCCAGATCGTCCTCTGTGGGCCAGTCTGGTGGATACCCTGATAGCACTAAATGTTCCCGCATCTGAACGGCATGTGGACCTGAGCGCGAGGATAAATGCTTTCCTACAATCCTGGAAGCCGATGAGGAGATCGAGGACGGGCCTCAACGAAGACATTCTGTCCCTTCACCAGACCGCAAAGAAGTTCGGAGTGAGGCCAGAAGTCATCAGCAAGGACTTGCAAAGGCTGAGACCAATATGGTACCATAGTGACGCGGACCGCAAAATCCGCTATCTGAACCATGGAGTGAGCACCTGCCTGAGAGAAAATCACAAAGTCCTGACGGTGGGGGATGCAGAAGCGCTGATGCTCCCTGACCATAGACCGACCGATGAATGCGAGTGCAAGGCATGCAACTCAATAGAGGAGGAAACAGGCTGTCTCTCCCCACACAGTTACGCATCAAGAGCTTCGGAATTGCTGGACACACGCAGTGCGTAAACGCATTTCCTCGGGGTGTATGTTAGGCGTACCACAAACGGGGTTTATTCCCTGTAACATCAGCGGGTCGCGCAGAGGCATCGGTGATGCCAGCCGCCCAACCACCATAAACGCTACACCAAAAAAAAAATAAATCAAGTGTTGGACGATGCGGTCACGTGATGTTGTTAATTCACCCAACACTTTGAAAGGTTTCTTTGTTTGTTCTGTTTAATATTCTTAACGGACACCGGACCATATGCGAAAAGAATGCATTGTATCGCTCGAAACGGGCGCGGTCGAAGCATGCAACTTGTTGCGTCCATGGACGTTGGAGGAAGATACGGTGAGTCCGGAGAAAGGGTTTTAAGTTGCTGCTCACCATGACCTTTCCTAGCTAATGAGACTTGAGTATATGTGGGGTCGCAAGTACAGAACGTTGGACTCAAACTTAGAGGCCAGCACGATACATCGTAAGTTGTGTGCCGCCTGAAAGTATGTTGGTTGGTTGGTTTCAATACTTTTCAGTAACGCCGGAACTCCGTCGTACGTTCGAGTTGGATCTCTGGGCTCTGCTTCCATTGGATGAGCCGTTACTTGAAATGATCATTAACACGGATTTCAGTGTTGAGAAACCGATTGAGGTGCGTGTCTTAATCGCTAGTAAAGTGATGCAACCTATAATGGTCACTCAGACCGTATACGAAGGCATGAATGTTTTTGACTATGTTTTTGTTCCCCTACCCGGTATGAGTGGTATTATCCCACGCCGTATCGAGGAAAGTTCATCGCCCGATGCCTTGCCTCAAGAGCATATATTCCCTTACACCACGTTACCCGTCCTACACCTCGAGGTTCAACCACATTATGTTGTTTTCGACTTGTACAGGAAAATCATAAAGCACGAGCTCGTAGTGATCGACATACGAGAAGAAAAAGGATACGAACCATATTTTCTTAAATATGCATTTGCTGATGTAACTTGCCGGGCCATACACGATCTGTGGATGACTTTGTCCATTCCTACAAGTTTCATCGATCACTCAGGTGATGATGCCGAGGGATCGCAAGAACCAGTCATATTACGCACAAGATATCCAGATAGTTTTGTGGACAAGATCGCGCTACGCCCTATAGACTCCGTCACTTTCATTCCCGACTGTGAGGATGGAGAAGACAGAGCTGATGATGATGCAGACGAATTCGTCGTGGATGAAACTGACTCCGCGTTTCAAGCTCGAATGACTCGGTGGGTTGCTGATCTGCAGCCCGGCCTGCCAGAACCTTTGAATCTGGATGGAATAGAGATGTTCCAAACAGAGGTTACACAGGATGTCTCTGATGGATCTCCAACAATGGTTGGCTCCATATTGTTACCTGTTGATACTAAGCCGGACTGTACCTATGAAAGCCCAACTCAAGACATGGACATCTGTCGGACAAAGTCTATTTCAGATATGTCACTTGGCTCATCTGCTTTGTTGACTATATGATTTCTCATCCACTTCACTGATGCTATCATCGCTTTCTACATCATTGCATACTCATATACCATCTAAGCACCGTCTCATCTTCATTACAACCTGCACCACTTTCCATTTTACTGCAGCACTGTCACATACGACGTACCAATAATGAGATGGCCGTCGAAAGAAAGTCACAAAATAATAGGTGTTGATGTTATCAACTTCATCCTCACGGTGTGTACAAATTCTGACGTGTTGCACTCTTGCGACTGCTTTGGCTTGTCTGCGTTGATTATGTATCTGCTGGACAGAATGCGTAAACAACACCCAGGACTGAGTCGCGCTTTTCCATCAAGGAGCTGCCAAAGCGGAACGTCGCGTTACCCTACTACCTCCTGCATCCTTCGGCTCTTGGAGGACGACCCGGCCAGCAGCGAAAAAACTGGGGACCCAGATAACCTCTTTTCAAGTTGAGAATGCTCGAATGGACCAAGGGACAATGCTGCGGAGGTTTCCCCTTTGTGATGGAGCTGAAGGCCAATGATCCGAGCTATTCATTCGATGCATTCGCAATCATATATTTACACAATATTGAATAATAACTTCCCCGCTGTTTCCCGCTCCCACCTGCCAAAGAATGGTGTTTTTGTTTTCGTGCCATCCTCCTCAGTTACAAAGTTTATGATACCATTGGGTGGTGGAATTTACGAGCGCACAGGTCAAGGCAAGTATATACAACTCCTGAAGAGGAATCCATCAGACCATGTGGACATCACGAATGAGCGATGTGAGATGAAAGAAAGAAGGCACTTGATGAGGGAGGAAGCCCGATGGCAACAAGTCGGCCTTTTTAACACCTGCCTGCTAATCCTGTCAAATACGCTGTACATCAGCAATAGATCTCTCACTGCCACATCGTTCCACCTCGAGCACGGTTCCAGCGAGATTCAAACATAACTAAGAATCACAACATTTTGTATTTTTTGGATTCCCTATGCTTGGTTTTAATATTATGGTTATGTTTGCCCGTACAACCATGAGGTAGCCTCCACGAGGGGTTGCTTAGCTATAGTATGTAGGAGAGCTGGTAGATGGTTAATATTTATTGACCTGACAACCAATAGAAAATTTCTCCTGGAGAGGGAGTGTTGACAGGGACAGATCAGCTTGCTCGGTAATCACGTGTACCCGCATACATTTTCACGACCTCTTCACTTTCAGCCTTACTTGATCCCACCACAGTGACAGACACTAAGGCTCCTCGATCTCTGTCACTAGCGTCTATAGGTACCGGGTCGGCAGGGAGTAGGTAGTTTGGATGTTCTTAACGGACACCGGACAATATGCGAAAAGAATGCGTTGTGTCGCTCGAAACGGGCGCGGTCGAAGCATGCAACTTGTTGCGTCCATGGACGTTGGAGGAAGATACGCTGAGTCCGGAGAAAGGGTTTTAAGTCGTCGCTCACCATGACCTTTCCTAGTTAATGAGGCTTGAATATATGTGGGGTCGCAAGTACAGAACGTTGGACTCAAACTTAGAGGCCAGTACGATACATCGTAAGTTGTGTGCCGCCTGAAGGTATGTTGGTTTCAATACTTTTCAGTCACGCCGGAACTCCGTCGTACGTTCGAGTTGGATCTCTGGGCTCTGCTTCCATTGGATGAGCCGTTACTTGAAATGATCATTAACACGGATTTCAGTGTTGAGAAACCGATTGAGGTGCGTGTCTTAATCGCTAGTAAAGTGATGCAACCTTATAATGGTTACTCAGACCGTGTATGAAGGCATGAGTGCTTTTGACTATGTTTTTGTACCTCTACCCGGTATGAGTGGCATTATTCCACGTCTTGTCGAGGAAAGTTCATCACCCGATGCCTTGCCTCAAGAGCATATATTCCCTTACACCACGTTACCCGTCCTACGTCTCCAGGTACAACCACACTATGTTGTTTTCGACTTGTACAGGAAGGTCATGAAGCACGAGCTCGTAGTGATCGACATACGAAAAGAAAAAGGATACGAACCATACTTCCTTAAATATGCATCTACTGATGTGATCTGCCGGGACATATATGATTTATGGATGACTTTGTCTATTCCTACAAATTTCATCGATCACTCAGGTGCTGATGTTGAGGGATCGCCCGGACAAGTCATATTACGCACAAGATATCCAGATACTTTTGTGGACAAGATCGCGCTACGCCCTATAGACTCCGTCACTTTCATTCCCGACTGTGAGGATGAAGACAGAGCTGATGATGATGCAGACGAATTCGTCGTGGATGAAACTGACTCTGTGTTTCAAGCTCGAATGACTCGGTGGGTTGCTGATCTGCAGCCCGGCCTGCCAGAACCTTTAAATCTGGATGGAATAGAGATGTTCCAAACAGAGGTTACACAGGATGTCTCTTATGGATCTCCAACAATGGTTGGCTCCGTATTGTTACCTTTTGATACTAAGCAGGACTGTACCTACGAAAGCCGAACTCAAGACATGGACATCTGTCGGACAAAGTCTATTTCAGATATGTCACTTGGCTCATCTGCTTTGTTGACTGTATGACTTCTCATCCACTTCACTGATGCTATCATCGCTTTCTACATCATTGCATATTCATACACCATTTAAGTACCCCATCGCAACCTGCGCAAAGTTTATTATACTATTGGGTGATGGAATTCACAAACGCACAGGTCAAGACAAGTCAACCAGAGTGACTTTCAACTTACTGGAACAGACTAAGATTACACAGGGAAAGGAGGTAATTATGACAATTATGGTTATATCGCCACACATAATACGCAAACGACTGTTTTTCAGGTCCTCATCGCTGTTAAATCATCTTCAAACGTCCTTTCTTACCGACCGTTAATACTGGAAAATACACCCTCTACATCAATCTGACGCTTGCCAACATACCATACACGAGTCCGGATCAATAAACCAGAGGCTATCCTTAGCGAAGCAAAACTTTTCTTGTTGTGTCATCCAAGTCTATTATAGTCAATCTTCAGAAGTTTATTTTTACTTTTCATCTTTCGACTCAACAGTTACACACTGGCTTTGTCAGTTCTTCCGATCCAGTGTTGTTCGCTCGTGGGAGATCCTCTGCAGATACTTCCACATGTGTCACACAACTTGCTCCAATGTCTTATGGTGACTGTGTATCTTTTGTAGTCTTATTTTCGGTAGTTGCTATGAGATGACGATACAAATCCTCACACAGACGTGGTTCCCCATCATTCTGCTTTCTGAATTCTGTGTCAAACAACCACGCGATACACTCTCAAGCACACGATCGGTCCCTTAGAGTCAGCCATATAAGATGGGCAAAGTAATATTCACACATTTCTGACACAGTTCATACCATGGTCCGCTCGCTGAATCTCATTCTTCTGTCTTTCGCTGGATTGGCTGTAAGCCAAGACCTCAGTCTGGCCGTTGTGAAACGAGCCTTTGAGGCTGCCTCAGTAAGCCTCAACTCCTAGAGAAAATCCACCTCCAATCAACCCTAGACCAGATCCCGTCTGACTTGTTCATCAATTTCAACCCAAGGGCACTCCTTGAAGTCACTTTCCCTGAGCCCACAGCCCGACCGATCACCCTTCATGCAGGTGAACACTTACCTAGGAATGGTCAGCATTAATTAGTACAGAAGACAAGGTTCCCATGCTCACGGCCTTGCGCTCTGAACAGCGACTGCCGGTCCACCAAGATTCGGCGTCATAGGCGACGTGGGCAAAGGCCCTTTTGTTATTGCTACCGTTGACCCCGACGCGCCAACCCCACAAGACCCTTCGGAAGCTCAAATTCGACACTTCCTGGGCCCCAACTTCTTTGCCGAAGCTCTTCCAGTCAACCACGTTCAAGTTCTTGTGAACAGGACCGCTGCAATCTCTCAATTCCGCCAGCCCACTCCTCCAGCTGGTTCTGATGCTCACCGGTGTGTTTTTTTCCGACAGCATTGTAATGTTCCCTCATCATGCGATCCGTCGTTTTGTATCTTAGATATATTTTCCTTTTGTTCAACCAGCCTGCAGCGTTCAATGACCAGACACTCGTCAATTCTACTACGGCCATCGATCTTTTCAATATCAGCTCATTTGCGGCGGCTACAGGACTTGGAGACCCGATTGCTGGAACCTTCATGCTCGTCGCTCCAGACCCAACGGAAACTTGATTTCCAAGGAATTACACTTGTAGGCTGTAGTTACAGATGTCGTTTTAACAAAGCTGAGATAGTCGCTTGGATACTCGGAATAAAAGATTCCATGGTGTGAACTTTCCCAGCCGTCGATATTTTTCAGACTTGTGTATGGCGATTATTGTCCCTATATTGCAGAGTTGAGAGGGTTCAAATCACCAAGAATCAGGCTTCAAATACACTCATGGTGGCACATTGGTCATCCTACTGTGGACGTGTCTGAGTATCACCATGCCAAATCAATATTTATTAAAGCATTCGACTCGCGTACAACCTGTGGAACGGTAGGTGTCCAGTGAAAGTTTGATATACATGTAAGAAATCATGCATTTCATAGGGTGATTTCCTGGTAGAACAAGCTCACCTCGTAACAAAGCATTCACCCAAGCAAAGACATCGGTCGTATCTGAACTCTATCTTATTCTATGTATTATGCAAGTCTGGAGCCTGCGTACTGTCCCTTGTCCCTGCCTTGGGAAGCAACCGTGAATTATAGCAGTCCATTTAAGCACTTCCAGACATGCTGGGCAACACGGAGTCATCCAAGCTCTTCCGCAGAAAAAGAATATTCTCTTCGACGAGGTTCGGACGAGCAGTAGCACCATCTCACTCCTTTTCAAGTCCCCATGGTCTCACAATATGCAAGCGTTCCATATGAATATTGGACCAGACCTGCCATCATTTGGGCTCCTCAGATAGGTGCCAGGACTAGTCTACCTGCATCAGAATTACGCATCAGATGTAGTTTGGCCCAGCTTGACGTAACAAACGACAGTAGTGCACAAGATTTACACAAGCCATAGAAGGGAAGACTCACCACAATTACCAGAGCAAAAGACGCATCTTCAACAGCAGGTGTATGACCGACTAGAGAATGTTTGAGAGCCATGCCGTTTTAGGATTTGCCTGCAGAGTCCGAGCCGAGTTCGAGTGCAAAGGAGTAACTTGTCGTACTGGTGTCAATACCAATTCCCACCCTTCAGTTACTTCATGGGCGATGCTAAGGCGTAAGAACACATCATAAAAGATCAGGACTGGGCTAGAGTGAGAAGTCCATATAATGAAAAGGAGGTGGAGTTTAACGACGAGCTGCTCAGAGCGTGTTCGATAGGTAGGTAAGCTGTGAGGTTACCCACCTGCAGACGCACAATTTCAAGATGCTGAAGCTTTGAAGAAGTGAGGAATGAGCCTGAGAACGAACTCAAACGACAACAAAAAGAGGTATTCGGAGACCTAGGATGAACTGTCAAAAGATTTGAGGCCTCGGTTGACCTAGTCACGTGATTGTTGATCGAAGGTTGGTCACTTTTTTTTCGGGATCGGTCGAGAACCTTCGGTAACTTTTCACAGCCTTCTTGTGCTTTCTACTGCGCTGAGTAAACTCACAAGTCATTGGCACTCAGGCTTACTTATCCATTCGCTGTGCATATATAACATCTTGGCTAAAAGGATGTTTCTCGCAACCCCCCCACGGTTTCTCTTTCGATTCGTCCTCTCTTATTCCCTTCATGTTTCTTGACATGCCTCGCCTTTTTACTTTGTGTCCTCCTGCTCCGGCACCATACATGCCTAGCGCTCGAGAGCAATATTTAGATGCTCTAGTGAACCTCAGCGCTGCTGAAGCGAGCTATCTCGCTTTCAAGGCTGTCGAGCGAGAGAAGGAAGTTCTTGCCCGTCGCCTCAGAGAGCTACAATTACATCAACAGGAATATCAACTTCGCCGTCTTGCTCAATATTTCTCAGGGGATGCTAATCAGACTTGTGGCTTGTACAATTTTGGCGCGTACCAGGAAGACTATCCTTATATGATCAATCTCGCCGAGCAGCAAGCTGTTCAAGCTGGACATGATCGTTGTCGCTGCGATGGCTTGGTGAGTACCTCTCTTTATTTCATTTCTATACCTTAACGGCTCTTAGGCTTCAAGCATGTGCCCTTGCACGTATTATACCGAAGCAGCGCCCAATCCTCGCCTTGTAGGTACCTTCTCACAACTAGTACGGCACACGATTTCAGCTGCTGACATGCTTTGCAGGAATCATGGAATCCGTCGTCACTCGACGATGTGCATTATTTTACAAGGGTAAAACCACTGCTTGTCCCTACTTCGTCCTTCTCTAGACGAGCTCGTTCATCCCGGCGACCTCACCCTTTAGCCTTTAAACATCCCTTCCATACGCGGCGCCATCTTTCATGGGACAACGAGCAACTGAAAAGTATACCTCTTTGCCAGGCCATGTCTATCTCAAAACCACAATCTGTCGAGGCAATGTCCAATGATGAACTTTTACTAGGGTTCGCCAAATTTTGCGATACTCCCACTGCCCGCAGCCGCCGAACGGAATCTATCTCGGAGGCTGTTCCTCCTCGTGCAGAGACACAGTGCGAGTGTGACTCGCCTGGAAAAAGCGGTTTCGCCAATGTCTTTCATACTTCTAGCCGTTCCCCTGTGCCTGATGTAAGGACTACACCAGCCTCAGAAGGTGAGGCAAGATCAGCTTCTGGTGTCCCTCATGAAACTACACCTTCTGAAGGCGAATTAAACACACTCCCATCTGCGTTTACCACCCCTTCCGCCGACAATTCCACCGCCGATCCCTCCCCCGCCGAAATCTCCTCCTTTGACAAAATTCGCAATATCCAAACCAGCTTCAACGCTCTTAAAGAAAACTTCACTCTTCCCGTTGAACTCGACTTCCTTCCCTCGACCTCTCCTCCCCCCTCCGCCCTCTCCATGTCCGCGTCTGACTCGGACACAGAATCAGCAAGCGCAACGGACCACCTGACCTACTCCCCTCTCAACCGCCCCGTTCGCTCATACGAGCAAGCATTGACGGTGCTTCTTGAGCAGTTGGATGAAATAGAGAGTCTTGGTGATGATGATGTGAGGAAGAGCAGGAGGGAGGTTGTGAAGAGTGTTGAGCGGGCTCTGGAGGAGCTGGAGAGGGACGTGGAAGGGCGGCGGAGGGTCAGTGTTTTGGAACTTCTGGCGGACAAGGCGGGGAAGGCGGACAATGAGGGTGAGGATAATGGTGCGGTGCTGGGGTTGGGGCTCGATGAGAGTGAAAGTCTCAGTGAGCGGGAAGATGATGGCGCGAATCAAAATAGGTTTGACGATCGTGCCGATGTGGTTTCTGGTCCGCTCCCCGAGATTATTGAGCAAAAAGTCTTGTCTCCCGCTATCACGACGGTCAGCATCTTAGATGATTCATCTGCATGGACCGTTTCCGCCTCTACCCATGGCAATGATTCTACTCAGGCCACTCTTGAGGATAGACTGGAGTTTTCAGACGCTACCTCAGTTGTTGATTTTCCACCTTCGTCTGCTCAAACTATCAACCCTGTCCCTGTCGAAGTCACCGACTCCGTCATCCCTTCTCCCGTTCTAATCGCCTCAACCACAAATAGCTTCTCAGGTGATGCAGAACCTGGCCTATCCACCTCTTCCCCGTCATCCGTACTTGAAACAGCATCTACCACCCCTTCCAACGCCAACGCGATCATAGGTGATCATGAAAATACCATACCCGTCGATATGCCGATCGAAACAGCCGTTGAGTTTCCCACTCCATCGCTGGAAGGCTCACCGACTCTGAGCAAAAGTACTGAGCTTACCGCCTCGATTCAATGCGCTGATGTCGAACCAGAAGGCTTCGTTTTGACTTTTCGTGAGGCTGATGAATCCGTTTCTGAGCATCCTATCGTTCGCAATAGAGATGAAGATTGGCTCGAGGTTGATTTCTGAGTCTTCCTATTTGCTGTTGACGTGTATGGAATCCATGTGCTTTAGCTCATTCATTAAATCATCTGTAGATTTGTACTAATAAGATCTTCTGAAATTTTCTCGAGCTCGATATGAAGAATTTTTGGGTACATAACTTACTCTTGTAGGTGTTACCAACTGAAATCAGTGTTTTGTGTGCCCTTTTTAACTTTCCCTTAACCTTTTAGCCTTTCTATGACTTTTTTACTGAGTTCAGAGCAACGGCCTTCCATTCAGTGACATAAATATGAAACGCAACGTTCCTTCGGCCATTCCGCTGTCAACGATCACTCGAGGCAAAAGAGTGCAGGTTTTCTCGTTGGCAATGTATCTTCAGGCTCAGGATTTCGCTTTCGTCTTCATCTCGATACTCTTGTATGGTCGTCCCCGGTCCAAGTCGTCCTTCGGCCCCTCTTGATCATGAGGCTAACATTCCGACTTGTAATGAAAAGGACGTATCTAGACCCAAGACTTCAAGTAATACCCAGATAAAGAAAGATTTTGGGTTGATACCAATTCCACAAAGGCTTCGTTATGATCCAGAGGCGCCTTTCGACTTTGGGTTGCTCATGAACCTGTCGTTTGGGTTTGCAGGCACGTTTCGTGAGTAATACGTATTCTGTAAGGGTTGAAGGCTGATGATTGTTGCGAAGTCGTAGCGAATTTGTATTATTGCCAACCCCTCCTCAGTACGCGGCCATTTCAATCGTCAACTGTCCAAGTGATCTGAATTCCTCTAATAGTACAATTCGCCGAAACTTTCAATGTTTCGAATAATCAAGTTTCAAGGTTTTTTGTTTTTACCCAGTCCGTGTTTTGGTAGGATCGAATACTGACTTGGGCTTGACAGCATCCCAACGCTCACCCAAGCTGGGCGAGTAATATTTCCTGCTACTTGAAGACGAAATTAACACGGCATTACAGTTACGCTGCAGGTCTGCTCTTCATCGCACCTGTCGGAGACCTCGTTCGACGACGGCAGCTAATCCTGAGCCTGACCTTCCTGGCCATGACCTTAAGCATTGGATTAGCTGTCACAAAGGATCTCATCGCCTTCGAGGTCCTTTCCTTTCTGGTTGGAATGTCCTCAGTTGTACCTCAAATACTCCTTCCCTTAGCTGCAGATCTCGCCCCTCCAAATCGTCGCGCTTCTGCAATATCTATCGTCCTCTCAGGATTCCTATTTGGGATCCTCGTCGCCCGTGTCCTTGCAGGTGTAATCGCGGATATAACGACATGGCGAGTTGTATACTACACAGCGATCGGAGCCCAAGCATTTGTACTGGTTGGAGGTTACTTTGTCCTTCCTGATTACCCGGCGAAAAACGATGATTTGACGTACTGGAATATTTTGTGGTCCATGGCGAAATATTCTGTCACGGAACCTTTGCTCATCCAAGTCTGCCTCATCAACCTCCTTGGTAGTGCATGTTTTGCCAACCTCTGGGTGACCCTTACATTTTTGCTTGACGGCCCACCTTACAATTATTCCACGTACGTAAAATTCGTCACCCAGACAGAATAAGTGCTTAACGATTTTGCAGACTGGTGATAGGTCTATTTGGCCTCGCTGGAATGCTTGGAGTTGCTTTGGTGCCCGTTTTTGGAAGATGGATGGACAAACTGTTCCCTTGGCATGGCATACTCGTCAATCTCCTGTTCCTTCTCTCTTTCCAAGCTATCCAGACGGGCGCTGGCGGAATAAACATCGCGGCTGTTGTGATTGCGATACTTGGTACGGATTTGTTTCGCCAAACGACGCAGGTATGTATATCTATGGCTGTATTTAGGTAAGGGAAAACGAGCCTTTGAGATGCAGTCAAAACGCTTACAACCTCAAGTATCTCTGACAAGGCTCGTGCGAGACTCAACTCAATCATGTTAATCTCGGTATGTAATTTCCTATGTTCCAGACTCTTTTTGAACCGACGACTCCTCAGTTCTTCATCGGTCAAGTCATGGGAACTTCTGTGGGTACCAAAGTTTTCGTTAAGAATGGCTGGAGATCGGACGCTGGCCTAAACATGGGCCTGTACGGGTTACAACTGCTTTTCCTCCTTGTAAGAGGCCCTCATTGTCGCCGTTTTACGTGGTTTGGGTATGAAGGAGGGCTGGAAGGGCGGAGATCTGTTATTGAGCAAACAGTCAGGGAGAAAGATGCCGAGTCGGGTCCCGCCGACCTAGAAGTTTCCACTCAGAAAAGCTCTTACTGAACGATGGTATGGCTTCAACGTTATGTGGCTGTTTCAGTAACTCACTGTCCATACACTGTTTAAGTATAGATTGAGTGCCTTATCATCTTTTATCATGTTTGCTGCCCCTATGTAATCGATACGCTGCTTATAACTTTACATTAAAGTTCGTCCGGCATGCCCGACGTAGTTCTGACCATTCGAATGTTGCACTTTTGACACGTTGCCTGAGGCTTTATCTGGATCGATCATATCTAATCGCTCTCAGATCGCGTCAGCTGTATCCCGTGTTACTATGTTACTATTGTGATATTTAAGCTGCTCTCATATCTGTTTCGTACGACGGGAAGCAAAATTGAATGGGTAATGATTATTGGCTCAGTTTCAGCTCATATGAGGGCCCTGGTTATACTTATCATTGTGATGGCTTCATGATATCTGTTGTTCTGGATTCGGGGACCAGGAACAACTTCTCGAAGATACGATTGATACTGGCTTATGAAGAAAGCGAGATTTTCAATAATCTGGTGTGTTGTATCCCTGAGGTTATTGACTATGTTCCACCTCATCAAATCCTTAGCGTATCCGTGATTGTCTGCAGACAGAGAGACACGGGCTTCGAACGACACCTTGGGAGCCATTATCCAATCGGAGGCTAATCATAGCGCATCGTAGCAGATCCCGAGCGGGCACATGTGATATCAACGATGACGATTCTAATTGCTTGCCAATTCTTACGATTGCTTTTGAAGTCGTTCTCGACAGGATAGGCGAATGGTTCTGGGCTACCTTACAACCCCGACCGTCTGTTACCTCCAAATACCTTCGCATCGCCTACGATAAGACTTTCTCTACCGAGTTGGGATCCTTTGTCAACTTCTTTGAAACCAATATATCCTTTCGTTCTTATTACGACGATGTCCTGACCGACCCTCACACAGTGTTCAGGCTCCGTGAGACACCAATGGGAATACCTGCTTACAGCACTAGAATTCTCCCCATTACTCGTTGTCAGGTTCTTCCAGCTCTTCCACCTTCCATTCTACAATCTATCGCCAAAGCTGCGGTTGAACATAAATTCAGAGGATGGCGTTCGATAGTACTGTCTCTCGGACTAGTGTGTAAGGCCTGGTCTTGTATGCTCGACACATTCTTTACGGTTTTCACAAGGAACACTTGCAACAGACATCAACCAAGCCTCTTGGCTGTTGCGCGTTCACTGGAGATGAGGCCCGAGCGAGGACTACTCATGAATTGCTTCCGTCTTGAGGATTACGCAGGACTGTCACGGGGAATCGATAATGAGAAGCAATTCATTGCCAGATGTCGTGCAGTCCTCACCATCCTAAGCTGTGCAACAGCTATCAAAACGATCCACCTGCCGGGTATACATGCATCACTCCGCAGAGAATTTGTGAAAATCCTTTTGCGTCTCGAAAATGTCGAACGATGTACAATATATGATCACGACTCTCACATGGGCAAGATTGTCGAATTCAACATTGGAGAAATCCAGCAATTCATTGCAAGATGGAATAGACTTCGACAACTTGATATTGCCTTCCGAACTACAGTGTCTAACCGGTTCGATCCCATCTTCTTATCTTCCCAAATTGCCAAGGACTCATGATATTCATGGACATCTAGGGCTTTTGATGATAAGGTCAGTGCCTTCACGCTTACTGAGCACTGAAAATTCATGTGCATCAGGTACCAGAGCTACAATGCAACATCGAAAACCTCAAGCTTCGTGCATCACATTTAACGGGCCGCCAATTCGTGCGCTTTACATCCCATCGTCTTCAAAAAGTCGAACTTGAACGCCTGAATGGCCCTCTTAACCAGGATCTTAAATCATTCCTTCTAGTCGCCGCCCCCTCCCTGGTGAGCCTGACAATTAGAACCTGTCCGTTTCGTCGCCAATCAATGGACGAGGATTACGCAATAGACCTAGTCATGCCGCAGCTATGCTCTCTTGAAGAGCTTTGTGTCTCTGGAGACCTTCTCACTGCAAAGTCTATTGTAATGAAAGGAAAAGGAAAGCGGTCATCCGCCATGACAACCTTTGTAGCAACCCTAGTCCCGGCATTATACCTGGAAGATCTGACGGATGCGCTGGAGACTACTGGCTGGGAATCAGTGACAATAAAGACGTTACCTGGATTCACGGATGAAAATGATCTTTTGATGATGCAGGAGGCAGCTGAAGTCGCTGCGCGGAGAAATATTGCTTTCGTGTATGAGCCTGTATGCTAGTCATAGCAAACTACAGAACTCTTACACATCCTCGATACGAAAGTGTCAATTGTCCTCAGACAGTGCGTTTTCCCATACTACATAGTCCCATGATCAGACTTCCAGATCCAGCGACATTTCTCCAATTGTGGTAACGACGGCCAATCAAGATGACAAGCGGCAGGAGCCGATGGAGTTAAATTCAGAGAGGTATGTATGCCCATGGGACTTGAGTAAAACGTATACAATAATCTTGATCAACTTTCGGCATACTTGTATACCTACCTGGTTGTCAATTCGTCGCTCCAGCAGCCCGAAACAAACATAACGTGAATGCTTATTATGACAACTCGGAGACGGACATCTCGGACTGATGCTCGGCTGGATCTAGTTTCACTTGAGAATCCTCGGTCTTCTCCGACCTTGTGCACGTCTGAATGTGCCCCAACGGTCCATTGATTATACAGCGAAAGGCTTTACCATTCTCACGTCACTGGGTGTGCCTCCAATCACGGTCCGACGGCTTTATCAACCTACTCATCTACTACTGCATCTTCGTCAGCGAGATACATGATAGAGCCTTATTTAAACCTGTCAGCTGTCGAGGGACACTTGAGTTTTCAAATCTCAGCAGTCATCGCGTGGTCATCGCGTATCTGGCAACAGAAACTATGGCTCCTCTTACTATCTCATCTACCGTCAGACTCTCTTCAGGTGAGACATGTACCCGTGTACAATGTCTATGCCAATCCTAAACCTCGCTTTAGACCGAGAGATGCCCTTACTCGGGCTTGGTGTTTATCAGAATAATAACTGTGTCCCTGCCGTGGAGGCCGCTTTGAAGGCAGGCTACAAGTCGGTGGATACGATAATGACGATATCATTGTTTGACGTCACGATCTCTGCAGACACATTGACACAGCACAGATGTATGGGAATGAGGAGCAAGTAGGTGCTGCTGTGAAGGCAAGTGGTATACCCCGAGAGTCAATCTGGATTAGTGCGTTCGTTGGTGTCGGTCGAACGAATGGCACTTGACTGGTTTGATCTAGCTTCCAAGGTTTTTCAAACGGGCGATAGGACCGCCGCATCTGTGGTGTCATCTTTGAAGAAGCTTGATCTAGGTTTGTTTGTTTCTCGTTTACAGGGAGAGGTTGGTTTATCTATATGTAGGCTATATCGACTTGTATCTCATCCACAGTGGGCATGGAGGGAAGGAAGCTCGTTTGCAAACATACAAGACCTTACTCGAGATTTGTGGCCCTGAAAAGCCTCTCAGAAGTATTGGAGTATCTAACTAGTCAGTCTTTCGTTGTGTTTACATATCATCCTCAATTGCTAACTCATTCTGTGAACAGTAATATTGAACACCTCGAGGAAATTCGCGAGGCTGGTCTTCCTGCCCCAGCTGTTAATCAGATCGAGGTAAATGATTGCTTACTCTGTATTGTTCCAGATCAGCCTAACCATCCTTGTATGTAAAGCTTCATCCATTTTGCCAGCAAAAGCCGATCGTCGAGTATTGCGAGGCATATGAAATCGTCGTCTCAGCTTACACTCCTCTCTTCCGTGGTGACTTCAGCAATTCTGTTCTCCGGAAGGTAGCCAAAGAGGTCTGCATGCTACCCCATGTTTCCTCACTGTTCTCATCATTATCTTTATTAGGCAAACAAGACTCCGGCCCAGGTCCTCATCCGATGGTCTATCCAGAAGGGGTGCGTTCTCCATCATATTGGACTCGATAATTCAAACCGAAGTGATCCTCTCCTAGTTTCGTGCCACTTCCCAAGTCATCCCAACCAGATCGTGTTGTCTCAAACGCAGATGTATATGATTTTGAGCTCTCGAGCAAGGCTATGGCGAAGCTCGACGGCCTGGACCGTGGTAGCGATGGAGCGGTCACCTGGAATCCTATTAATGTCGAGTAGATGATATTATCTTGATGCAAGAAGTAAGTTTGATGAAGTGGCCATAACCATCTTTTTTCATCCATCGCCGACAATTGACGCTCCATGATTTCTCGCACTGTGACTAGCATTACTGAGACAAAGTAAATTACTCGATATAAGAGAGCTGTGTTCTTCATCTACCTGTTCCAGCTCAGATAGCGCACTGCAGTAATCTCTTCCGCCGAGATCCTGTGACATTCCACTCGCAAGGCGTTCCTTTATGGGTGGAGATCTACGATCAAAGCACGAATGTAGGTGTCGATGTTGGAATTGTATCACACCTATTTGAAAACCTGTTTGTTGGCTATCAATAACATTTTCGATGCCACGGTAGGTTGATTGACAGACACATGGCTATAATGGGTGACGCCCAGGTCTGGTTTCGTTTATCCAATGTAGTTGTAAAAAGCCAAGTGTCAAATATCAACAGACATCGTCAGCCACTACGGTCTGTTATTATCGCTATGCCGTAGGTAGCAGGAGATACAGAATCATCGTACTTCAGTCGGCATTATTTGGGCTTCGTTCAGAGATAGTCCCGTCTGTTCCTGATATACTCGCGACATCACATGCATCACATGTCACTTGTGCCCAAACACGATCAGATATGTGGAGCACAATTTGAGTAAAGTCCACGGAAGAGAAATAGGATGCACGAGGCATTACCATAAATGTGAGATCAAGAAATGGCCAAGGCTGCTCGTACGAGACGGGTTCAAGTTAGGATGGCAGACAGATTAATCCTATTAAGCAAGTGTATTTTTCCAGTTGACACGACTGTCGTGTTGACATAAGCAATTAATGGAATGCTTTCTTTGGTAGTACTGCGTACATTCACGTTGTGCACCAGTCCTTCAACGTTTCGACCCGATACCCGTCTGAGGTTCTTTTGTGGATTTTTATGCTGCTCTTCTAACATTTCAAGCTGGAAAAAAAAAATTAAATGGCGTCTTTCCCTGTATCTGTGACAGTCACGCGACCGAATGGTATGAAAACGAAACGCAGAGTCATTGTATGTCTGTTTCTTACCATGTTAATGTCCCTGAACAAGCCCACTGATTGTATGTGAATTTAAAGAGCATATTCGGGTTCATAAGATTTACTGATTCTAATGGAATGTTTGGCTTAACCCGAGTTACTTTGGCTATTTTCTCTAGCATGCTCTAACTACTTGAGTCTTACCTTCCAGATCCGCAACAATCGCATGTCCACTGCTCCCGGAATTATTGTGCGGTGGTCATTGATAATTATGTGGACAATGGCTTACTACGCATTCCGATTGAAGCAACTTGTAAGGTGAATCAGACTTCTGACGGACGTCATGATACCCCGGCTCGTAATGCATACCTGAAACCAAGGGTCAATGCAAACTCGGATAAGAAGTCTTGCGGCACAGCCGTCCTGCGCCTTAGTCACCGGCATGCATATGGTTCTCTGTATATATATAAACCGTAATTCACAAAGTCAACGATCGGTGCTATCTGATGTCAAAGCATGCAGCCTTCTCTATTGGTCATAGCTTTATCACTAGAGCTCATTCATGCTCGACTGCTCGATCGACCTCAAGATCTTTCAAAGCATGAATATGACTACATCATAGTGGGCGGTGAGCGTTTCGGTGACAAATTTGAAGCGAACAATTTGACCGTTTCGCTTAAGGTGGAACTGCTGGCAGCGTTCTTGCGAATCGTTTGACAGAGGATCCTGCAAACACAGTTCTAGTCATCGAAGCTGGCGGGTCGTATGTCCAATAGTTCTACTAGTATGCCATACGAACTCACGATCTTTCTAGAAATGTCGCCTCAAACGATGACCTCATTCAAGTCCCTTTCTTCGTGGGTAACGCGACAAAGACCAAGTTTGACTGGAACTATACTACAACCGCTCAAGCAGGTTTTGATAACCGCTCAATTTCCTTACCCCGTGGCCACGTTCTCGGAGGAAGTAGTTCCATCAGTAGGTCGATTCTCAGCACTCAAAGCGAAAATCTTGTCATAGTGCACTAGATTATATGTTTTACACGCGGGGCTCTTCTGACGACTGGGATCAATTCGCTCGTATTTCTGGTGACAATGGGTGGTCATGGAAGAAGATGTTCCCTTATTTCCTCAAGGCAGATATCAATTACGTGAACCATTCGTTTATGATTGCTTACTCCTTCGTCAGTCAGAGACCCTGACAGCCCCCGCTGATAGCCACAACACAACGGGCCAGATAAATCCAAAGTATCATGGGACAAAGGGCCCCCTTCTAACCAGCCTTCCTGCGATGGGGCTGCCTATTGACTCACTTGTCCTCAATACGACGATTCAGCTCAAATCAGAGTTTCCTTTCAATTTAGATATGAACTCGGGTAATCCACTCGGGCTTGGTAAATATGAAACGGAGTCGTATAACGACGAATTCTTGCTAATAATAGTGAACCTTCAGGTAC
Organism: Macrolepiota albuminosa; assembly: GCA_027475525.1. Taxonomy (NCBI): domain Eukaryota; kingdom Fungi; phylum Basidiomycota; class Agaricomycetes; order Agaricales; family Agaricaceae; genus Macrolepiota; species Macrolepiota albuminosa. The sequence goes on along the minus strand of JAMWFC010000086.1, from coordinate 582,188 downwards.
TTTACAATCTACTATTGCAAATGGTAAATGAAGTAGCGCGGCCACGGCCTTCCTGACACCTATCCTATCACAACGGTCAAACCTTGATGTCCTTGTAAACGGCCACGTAACGAAACTAGTCCAAGCAGCTCGTAAGGCTACTACGCCTACCTTTAATAAAGTACAATTCTCACAGACGGGTCAAAGTGGGTATTTCTTGCTTGATTGAAAGAGATTTTGATCAATCATAGAATACCTCCTGTAGGTCCATCCCATTTCGTGACTGCTTCGAAAGAAATATTACTTACAGCAGGAGCTATTGGAACCCCTCAGCTCCTGATGCTTTCTGGCATAGGAGACTCCCAAAGCCTCCGCAAATTCGGTATTAAGCCTATCGTGAACCTTCCAGATGTCGGGAAAAACATGTTTGATCATCCGTTTGTCGCATTACAGTGGTCTGTTAACAGTAACAACACCTACGATCAACTCGATCACTTTCCTGAAGCCTTACAAGCGGCACTTAATGAATACGACACGAACCATCAAGGACCACTTGCTAATAATCCCGCCGCAAACAACATCGGTTTCTTCCGCCTGCCTAAATCGTCTAACATATTGAAAGGCAGAAAGGATCCTGCTGGTGGCCCTGTAACTCCACACTTTGAATTGGTTTTCACGGTAAGTCGTGGGACGTATTGTTATGATAATTACCTGACCCTGACTGTCTTCTTGCTCTCAGAACGCATTTTTTTCCTTCAGTCAACCCCCACCTGCAACAGGAAATTATATTTCCACATGCATTGCCGTAACTGCACCAGAATCACGTTGGCCTTCTCAATTTTGAATCACTGCGATCCTTCTCGACTAACTGTGTACATGTATACATAGGTGGATCTGTGCAGCTTGCATCCATTGATCCTTTTGTGCAACCGCTGATTAACCCAAATATGCTCACTGAAGACATCGACATTTCGATTATGACGGAAGCCGTGAAGATGGCCCAACGTTTTCTTCAAGCTCCTGCATGGAAAGATTATATCAATGCTCCCTATGTAGATAGTGCAAATTTGACTTCTGATGCTGCGATCAAGGACTACATCAAGAGCTTTGCGTCAAGCTTCAATCATGCCGCTGGCACAGCTAAAATTTCAAATAGCCAGGAAAACGGTGGTGTCGTTGGGCCAGATTTGAAGGTCAAAGGCGCAGCAGGTTTACGCGTAGTTGATGCTTCTGTTCTCGTGCGTATCTGGGGCTGTATTTATTTCCCGCGGTCTAACTTCCTGTCTCTCCAATATCCATCTCAGCCATTTGCATTCGGAGCTCATTTTCAAGCAATTGTTTATGCTATAGCGGAACGTGCTGCAGACCTCATCAGAAATGCGTAATCATATGGTACTGCCATCGGGTCCTCTGATTTTATCTTGTACAATGTTACATCAATGTTACATATTTACATAAATATGAAAGACCTTTGATGAAGCCATCAGCGCAGCCTACCGGGTCTACTCGGGCCCAAGTACTCTGATATCAGTTATTTGCAAAGCCCGATTCGGTTCATTGGGCCAGGCTCAGAGGGGATAGGGCTTTCCAAGGCATTGGGCCGAGCTCAAAGCTCTTGTGCAGGCTAGGCCTGGGTATAGGTAGGAATCTGAAGATGGATGGGGGCGTCACTTTCGAACTAGAAAGAAATTCCTATACTTAGTAGCGGATGAGCAGTTATCACTAACACGATCTTGTTTCGCAACTGTGAACTCCAAAAGAAGAAATAATTGAGAATGTCGAAGGATTTTGCTGGGTTTCTTCATAAGTGGAACCAAAGCTAAGTGGGAATAGATGATTATTAGGGAGGTGTACAGTACATATAAGGGATATACAATTAAGAGGAGATTACAAATAATCAATTAATGTACCAAAGGTAGATTTGAACCTATCCGCGCCAGACGGCAGGGCCAGGGACCTTGTACGAAGTGGGGGAAGGAACTTGGTAGATGTCAACGTTGATACTAGGGTCTAGAAGGTCTGATTAATATGCGCCACCGAGATGAAGAGGGAAAGAAATCTAACCGTTAGGGCTGATGTGGCCAGGGATGGAGACCTTGGGTGGGTTACCAGAGCCTCCGTTGACGACGTTGATTTGGGCGCAGCCCACATAGAATTCTGGAGGGAGAACGTGTAGGGCAGTTTGTTCAGCACGAACGAGGTACTAATCACAGATAAGTGAGCACAGAATAGAGGTCAGAGAACCTGTAGGAGCGTACCTGGCCAGAGGGCGTGTCCTTGGGGATGGTAGTTGTCAACTCAGTTTTACCCAAGTCGGTGAAGGTGAAGGGCTTATATGTTGCGCCCCACTCAGCGATCTGCACCACAAAGTCAGTGACGAACACTCAGTTGTATAAAGGATACAAGACATACCTTGAACCAGTTCTCACCACTGCCATCCCAGTCAGCGGCGTTTCCGGGTGCCTTGCCGAGGTAGATAGAAGCAGGGCCCTGATGGAAAATTGCGGCGGAGAGCCTGAAGCCCACGGTATCACCAGCAGAGACGGTGATCGTTTCCTTGGCAGGAATAGCATTGGTGTTGCACCTCATATCCAGGGAGGTGACGGGCCTGACTGGCGAGTTATTTTGCGCCTGGCGGACGGCGGCAGTTGAGCCTTCGGTGCCGTGTACGAGGGTAGTGAACATGTCTTCCAGTTATTTAGCAAATCATAATAAATCAGTCAAGTTCGAGAACTTACAATGAGCAGAAGCGGTGTGGGCGATGGCAGCGAGGCCGAAGAAGGAAGTTGTAAACTTCATTATAGATAAAGAGAGAATGTCTTCGAAAGGAAGGAATAGATATAGAGATAGAAGGTTGTTGATGGACGACTGGAGAGAGACCAATCATCCTTTTATACCACGGACTGAAGCGTCTAAGCCAGTCTTTTTTTTTCAACGCTGGACCGACGCGGGTGCGGGAAGCGCTGATCGCGCCCGTTTTTCAATCCGTCAAAAACATTCGTCGATCATGATCGTGGCAGTGCGCATCGCTCACTCTCTCGGTTGTGAACTTTGAGCACTGAGCGGAATTCGAATGCGCCTTTTAACTCTATATTCCTCAACCTCCTAGATTTCAAGCAGCTCAAAAAACACTCTGAACAACTCCGCGGCTATCAAAACCAGCGTATTGTGGCGCGTGTTCAAACCAGATATTGAAAAATTATTTTCGTGGAAAAAATACAGTCATGCACAGCAATGGACGCATGAAGAATCAAATTTGTGAACCTTCAGTGCAGATCAGCGCTGGATTGAACCCGACGAGAGGCTCGGAAGCGGGTATTACGGGCAAAGGAATGAAGAAAAAATGAAAGAAAAATTTCTTTTATTAATCACGTGTCGCTGAAGTCACGTTAGTATGACGTGAGTAAGCGGGATACACGTGATTCAATCTTAAATTATCTTAGACATCTTCTTTTGACAAAGAGGAGTCCCTCAGTACTCAGTGTTCATATACTGCTGGTTATATCTGGATGATATCTGATTAAAGATTCATTACATTCCGGTTATGAAAGTCTTATGCTTGTGACGGGTGTAATGCAAACTTTCTCCATAATCACTTGCCGTAAATTAACTATTGACTCATTCCGAGTCTCTGAGGATTGAAAATCTCCTAAATCCTTTACTACCGTGCGAGCCACCATTTTTTAAAGTACTGAGTCAATGTGTCAACTCAATGCATCAAAGAACCTTCGACCTGTGGACTCTCAAGCTAGACCATAAATCCCAGCATTTGAACCTAATCGTTCATTTGGCTACAACAAACTAAAGCGAGCATGATTACTACAACAACGATAACTATAAGTACGGCGACGTCTCGCGTTTCTATCATAACGGCGCAAATAAATATCCAATCCTAAGAGGTATGCAGTATAGCGACGCCCTCGCGATGACGACGCCGGTATGAATCCCAACCCAAAAAATCTGAAGGTATAGAAAATCCATGATACGTGATTGAATGGAGTAAGTCCAATGGAAGATAAGTGGCAGACGGGTGAAAATTTAGGCAGGAACAGATGCTATAGCCGCGCCCAAGCTGTCTGACGTCACCGTCGTCGTCAACCGCATGTCTGAGATTATGGTGCTCACCAGCGTCCTACGTGGTGAAGCGGCGTGGGGCGGAAGGCCGACGCCAGTCCGCTTCCCATTCCCTTAGCGCGGCAACAAATCCAGGATTGGGCTGGACGCAAGCCCGTTTTCGTTTTACATATGTCAAAGCATTGTCATACGACATTCCGTGATTTCGAATGAGATACGCGATGACAATAGCCGGACTTCGTGAGATGCCCTAAAAAGGTATGACGAAGAAATATCAGAAAATGATGTAGTCGATCGTCCAAAACTAACCTGTTGGCAGTGAACAAGGACATTTCTACCATTCCGAAGTGCTCGGTCAATGTAGTTGCATGCAGCTTCAAGATGGGGTTTCAGGTCGACGGTGGTCTGGTCATGAATTTGTATCCGATGACAATTGAAACCATCTTTTTCAGAAACAGGTATCCATGATGCATCGAGGACTTGTACGAGATGCGAAATTCCGTGATGAGCGAGGAGATCCCTGTCCTGGACTGCAGATAAGGATCCAAGGTAAAGCATACCAGGTAGTGATCCTTGAGGCGGCGAGATTTGGTGCATCGGCGTGCATATCGCCTGCATGACCTCGACAGGCATATTCTCGAAGCGAATCATAGCTGAACAGGGTAGTGGAATCGTTACAACTCTGGGGTCAGCAGCTCTGTCGAGCAACTTTCATTATAGCACGGGTTTAAGTAGGAAAACGGCTACAGGGGTGTTGTAAAATTATACCAAAGTGCAGATTCGCCGCATCTGCTTACCGAGAGATTCTGAGAGAATGTTTCTTACACGAGGTCCTCTCACGAATCGACGCTTCACGTTCTCAAAGAGGAGGTCCGAGCCAAATGAGTGTAGTGATGATTGTTTGAGATCAGGTACAAGGGGTGCAAACAGGGCCGATCAAACTCGGAACCACGTTGTGGCGGACTCTAGATCAGATCATAACTTGGCAACTCCCTCATCATTCTTTCAGCTTGTCATTTCGAGCCTCCCGTATAGACAGTCTTTTATTCTTGACCTGGAGCTCTTTCATTCATCATCCGACGTAATTCTGCTCAATGAAACCCACAGATTCACGGATATTAGCCGACAGTCCGTGTTGAGGCTGCAGTACTGAACTATAGAAACTCGATCGCCAGATGAAATCAAAAAAAAAGATGGCCCTGTACGCTCTCTTATGTTATCGCTTCCTGGACAGTTCGACAAGTTGGACAGATTTGTCCTAGTACTCCCTGAAGCTGTCCGTTCTTGCTCCGACTTACACCTCTCAGTCGACGTCAATACGTTCTCATGACAGGACATACCAGTCATGTCTCATTCAAGTGAAGTAAAGCTTTTATGTCATTCAAAAGTTTGCCGTAAATCGTAATAATCAGGACTGCCTTGGCCAACCCCTGTAAAGACAAAGTACTCATTACACCCTCATGCAAATCGATACCCATTAATCTTATGCAAACTTCCAGGAGATTGATTCTCTCGGCAGGAGAGGCTGGGGAGTGCGGCCAGTACGAAATTTTGTTACTTCACACATCCAGTCATACTGTCAACGTCATATGTAATAGGAAGAAAGACACTAGTGTACACCTCAGGAACCATTGATTATCATAGACTTACATTTGTACTAACATCTGTCTCCGTTCTCGCGATTCCAATCCAACTCTTCCCTGTCCACTCAACCCTTCTGATCTTATTGAACACACAGTGTATTTGTGTGTTGAAGCATCAAGACATCTTTTCCTTCTGGATCACCCTTTACTCCCACTTGACCAAGCTCTCGGAAAAATCAATACTATTTATGACCACTATCTTGGGACAGCCGTAGTTTTTGAAATTGTCCAGTGCTTCTGGCCCCACTTCACTCCACGCCCTCAAGCGAAGCAACGTACTATTTCCCAATCAGGCATAAGTACTCCAACCCGCTATTGTAAACAATAATGGGCTTTGTACTCTGACCTTATTCTTGTATTTCTCCCGACATGATCAACTTTCGATCAACTGCCCTTCTAATGAGGTTATGGGCTAACGGCTGATGGATCGTAAAGACATGCGACTCACGCTTAGTATGATGGACTATAAACGCATGATCTAGGACGGCCTGGCCTTGTTGGGACTCTTTCCATCTGCGGGTAGCCTGCCTTTTGGATATGATACGATTTCAATCTTCTCAAGACGTCCACGCTTTAGCTTTTCATCAACCACAGTGATAAGGTTGATGGCTGGCATTTGCTTCCGTCTTCTGCTCCATGTTTTGTCGTACAGCGCACTTTCTGCGGTTGGTGTATGCCCCCTCTCGGTGCATGATTAAACTTTGTGATTTGTCTGTCCTTGTTATTGCTCTTGATATGTCCGGCACAAACTCGGGAGGGCACATGGAAGTAAAATTTCGCGGCAAAACAGAATAAGAAGCAACCTTGAACAAGAAATGATGTTTTCGTTTCATTCAGCTAACCGGTCTACTTCTTCCCCTCCACCCCACCACATACCAATCCCTATCTGATCATGATGTATGTACAATTCAAGGTCTTACTTCTTGAACCTTAGAGAAACATGACGAGATTCTACTCATCTCCGTCAGCATCCGGTGAGGACCCCCATACTGAAACGCAAACCCTCATGTACATGGTCACGTCCTGCTTACCGCCTACATTTAAATTTTCATTCCCTTGTTCAAGGCTATCAGAAGCTGAGGACGGGTCCAACGGCAATGATCTGATCAGGCACCAGCTGTACAACCGAGTGCGCCTACATCTAAAACAAATACCTGAAAAGGAACAATAGGTAATTGGCGCTCACACGCCCTCATAATAAGATAATAAACCTTACTGCAATTGGTCATGGCCTTTTGTCAAGCGTGGAAGTTTCGTCCGAATTACTCAGCCTAACAGTGTTTCTTGCGTTGGTCAACTGTTCAGTTTTGTTATCACTTTCCTAAGCGCTATATCCGCACGACGGAGAAGGCGGCGTGTGAGTGAGCCTTTTGGTGAGTTTTAGTGTGAGCACCCCAATATTTCCGACCCGGAACACCCCAGAACTAATAATTATGTGAAAGGCTCTTTGAATTCTTCTCTCAACAACATGCTCCATTCCCCATTTTCTTGAGTCATCCATGTGGTGATCGAAAAAGGCTGGTCGCGGCAAGCTAGCGAATCAACTGCAGTCGCTCCAAATAGGACAAAAACACCGTTCGAAAGATGAAAGAGCAACTGGAAAATTGAGAGGCTTTCGAGGGGCTTTAAACGTACATTTATACCACACGCGATCGCGATTGGATGAGCGAGACTGTAAGGCGGGGCTTATCAACTCATGGGACTTGCACCCTTGAATATTGAAGGGATGCAAACCCCATATTAGTCACCGCGAAGTTGAGCTTAAATAATGATATTATCCACGTGCACACAGGTGTTGAACACCTCGTCTTTTTTTGCAATATGCCTTACTACAAACTATTGCCTTCCAAGGAATTTGGTGACACCACTATAGGCGTAATGAGCCCAAGTACAATTTTCCAGTGGTAGAAGATATTTCTCTGCAATTTACAACAAATCTGTGGAAGAAACTGAAGATCGATCGGGTATCGAGGAATAAGACAGGCACAACCTTGCTATTAAGAGAAAAGTGTAAAACAGTCTGATTGTTTGTGGGAGGACTGCATCAAAGGCCAGCGGTCCCGTCGCAACTTGTCGAATAATAGGACATCGCGCAATATAAAGGTGGGTCATGGGTAGGAGCGATCGAGGTCAAAGAAGAGTACAGGTAATTATTTGATAGCCTATTAAGACGTACACGGCTTAAGTGTTAGAAGTGCGAAGCAAACCGAGGCAGTTGAACTGCGTTGAGGTTACTAGAGTTGAGGAAAAGGTTTCAATCTGGAAAAGGGAAGTCTCTGGCTCGAAGATGATGAGAGTTGTGTCAAATGATGAAAGATGAAACACTGTCGTAAACAATACCTTACTTTGGTTTCCAAAAATTCAGTGTGACTTGGAAAAGGTTGATACTCACGCGTTGTCTCCTTCTGAACATTTGACATCGAGAACCAAGAGCGGTATCCAGTTTTTACCAATGAACTAGACACTCATCGTACAGAAAGGTCTTGTTCTATGGAACTTGTCTCTTGCAGCCTCTACCTGTCTCATTTTTGTCGGGATCCGTCATGGCAGACATTGTGAGGTCTCGCAACTTGACTATTTGAACAGAGGGTAGACACTTTAGACTCATAGAGAGTGTTTTCCATAATCATTTGATTCTCCTGTAGCAAATCGTCCTGCTCTTATTCCGCAAAGCGCAGGTCGTGCTCCTTCCAGAGATTCTCAAAGTTTTCAGAGTTGCCTAGATCCATAATTTTATAAGGCCACGTCTGAGCAGTAGAGATCAAGCCAGCGGAGAAGTCGACCCAAGACAGTCTGCCGGCGGCGATACCTATGCGATGAAAACAGATATCGAACGTTCTAGACCAAGTTTTACAGACAAAACCGAAGGAGAACACCGTGTTTCTAATTGTGACGACAACGTGTGAGTCGGGAATCCAGTATTTGGTCTCGGAGTCAGACAGAACTTTGTCAGACAGAACTTTGTGTAGCGTTGGCAGAGAATCCTGACATCCGTTTTCAATCAGTCCATATCACACGGCAGAAGAATTATCTGGTAACTGAGGAAAGATCAAGGATGAGCATTATCGTAGACAATTCGTTTTTGCCAGACGGTCTCATTCGAAAGTACATAGTCCAATGTCTATGGCCGGCTGAAAATCGGGGAAGGGTCGGAAGTTTTGTTTTTCACAGGATATTCCGGCCCGGTTTGGCCGGCTCCCCGGCTCCGGCTAAGACTAACCAACCCTTGGCCACCCCAAAAGCCTGCCGGGCCTACGGCTTGGCGTGTCACAAGCCATGATTTTTGGCAGGCAGAGTATAAGTTTCTGCAGAGTGTCAATAGTTCGATGTAACGGATCTATATTTGCACAAACAAAGACTTTCTGCGTGTTGTCTAGAGCCTGTGATGGTGAGCTGTGAGCAAGTTCAAAGCAAAATTGAAGAGCCCTCACTTCAACTCTTCAGTCAGCTTTCAGTCAAATTCTGTCATTCAAAGTAAGTATGTCCCAATAAGATTAATTAGCTAAAAGTCACACCTATCCTTGCCCTCGATCGAGTATTCCCCGCGGTCTCGGCCGCTGGGCATTGCCAATAAGCCAGGCTAACTCCCTGGCTCGCTGGGCCTGGAACGTCACTAGACCACAGTCTCTTTCAGGTGTTCTAAAAACTTTTTGACGAGCTTGTTATGAAGAACATACCACATGCCATTGCCTGAATCATCCATCCTCTTGCCTTTGTGAGCTTCCAGCGTAACTTACAACTACGAACCAGATAGACGTGCGGCCAAACATACCCTTGACTCCAACTCAAGTGACAGATCCTTAACTACCAGAAACGTATACCTCGGAAGATCGTGCCACCCGCCGTCAAGGACTTATGGATTTACCCGGGAACTATGCCGTTTAGCCTGAGCCGTTGATGAATGCGTCGTCAATGATGGCAAAGTAAAGCCAATCATGGTCTTCAAATGGTTAGCGCTGTAGTGATCACTTATCGTACCACTTGGGTCATAATGTTCTGACGTCAGTCCCACTTGTTGAGCCTGGACCATGATGTATATATGATGCATGAGCTAAACCATCTTCTCTTTGATACTCTCAAAAACAACTTATCTACGTCCGTTGTGTACACCGTGGCCCGTGACCCATCGTTAAAGGCTCGTCGAATTGCTATAGTCGTTCAAGTCCTTATTAATCTACACAGCTCGCTTCCAGAATAACGTCAAGAGGAAAAGGATGAACTTCATTATTATCGCAAACAGAGGAACCAACGCGAAAGAAAAACAGCGTCGTTCCGTACATGTATGTCAGAGACCATTGTGTAGAAAAAAAAATTAAGTATAGGTTTCCCTGTCCCGGTCGGTACAATCGAAAAAAATCAGAGCGTAGCCAGAGCCTAGCGCATGGTCACCATAAGCTTGCTTGCATACATATAGTAGGGAGGCGCGGAAAGAAAAAGGGGAAAGGGACAGTAAAAAGTGGAGAGAATTGGCGGCTATGCATTTTGTATATGTAGTAACCCATCGTTGAATATAGTGTCAGATTATTTGTTGAAGACTACGGAGACAAGAACAAAAAACCAAGGAGTGTGAATCGAGTATAGCGCACTGTAACTCGAGTTGGTGGGGAGGGGAGGGGGACAATATGAGAATGCAATAATGGGTAATGGGTAATTGAAATGAAGGGAAGCAAGAAAAGAAAAGAATCTGTAGTCGGAACGAAAAAGAGACAAACAACAACGATACTTACGGTAAGTAGGAAACGCCAGGATGGAGAGAGGGAAACGAGAAGGGCAGCCCAAGGTATATATACATATGTTCTGATCAGAGTCCGCTGAGAAGGGGGATATAAAAAAGGTTGCGATCGAAAAAGGATATATGAAGGGACGTTGACCAAGATGAATGTCGATGAGGAGCAATGGATTGATTGAAAAGGACGCGGACATGAATGGACACAAGACAAACAAACATGGCGATTTGGTGGGTTGGCGCGTCGATGGAGGGGCGAGGGATATCAAAGCAACCACAGCAGGGAAACAGGAAAGGAAGTGGCGGCCAAAGAATCCAAGCACCAGGCTGAAACTAGGCTATCAATGCCCATCCTGAGGAGTATCGCCCCCATCACTCAAAGTCTCTACCCTGACTCCGCGCTCCGACTTCACACTACGAATATCCCGACCCTCCTCTGCGAGCTCACGACCTAAAATCGACTCCTTGCCTTCTTCAGGACTCTCACCCTCCTCCACTCGGCGCGCCGCAAAGTCAGGTTTCCGTAGCATCTTACGGAACGCATCCGCCATGATTGCGGCGTCCTCGCCGCTAAACGGTGCTTCGTTGTTCCCAGCGCTACCTGCACGCGACATGGTTGATGCACCGTCATGCACGCTTGCTCCATCACGAACCGCATGTTCGTGGCTGATAGATCCAGCGGCTGCGCCAGCACCAAGGAGGGGTGATGAAGGCCCACCAGCGTTTGCCATCATAGGTGATGAGGAACCCATTGAGTTGCGTTTCGAATCAAGCTCCTGACGTCGTCGCATGCGGCGCATGATCAGGAAGGTGAGTATACATGTGGCCACGATGGCGAAGAAGCCTAAGACTACGATTACGGCAATAGCCCAATGTGGAAATTCTTTGCCCGAGGAACCTTGTTGAAGAGAGGCTGTGGAGGTGGATGAAGAAGTAGCTGTCCCACTGGACCGTGAATTCGATCCTAAGGCCCTTGAAGCAGACTCAGAGGCGGCTGATGCGGCTGATGCGGCAGACTCGGAGGCGGCAGAGGCCGAAGCGGCAGATGCAGACGATACTGACGCCGCCGATGCAGACGATGCCGATGCTGCTGAGGACGAAGCAATCGAGGCAATGACAGAATCCGCAAAAGTGGTTTCTGTAACGTAATGAAAATTAGCATTCGCGGATGAGGCAACGATGAGGTCAAAGAAGATTGAAGCATTAAACAGAAAGTAAGAATCCAGAGAGGTTTGGTAGGGCACCCCCAGTCAGCCCAATAAAATCGCCACTATATATATAGCGGTGGGAAGGGTATGTCTAAAGACAACCTCCCTCAAAAGCACTAAGCCGAACAGGAGGAAGAGAAACTCCAAGAAGCGAGAAAAGAAACAAATGAACCTGTACTCACGTACGGCAGTGAATGTGGGTTGGGCAATTGCGTTTGGGCCTATAGTTGTTCCACTGGGTATAAGAACCCAATAAAATGGGTAACTGATATTTTGGCCTTGAAAGTTTGTTGCCCTGTCACCGAACCATGTGTCATTTACCTGGGTATTTATTCGTCCTGCTTGGTCTGTTGGATTTCGAACATCTCGATAGTGCAAAATTTGTTTCCGAGAATCACCGTGGAAAAGGAAGATGTCGACGAGGTTCGCCTGTGTAATTTCCGGTCGACGTGAGTTCCCTGACGTCAAGTTAGTTTTCAACGAGCTACAAAAGCTTGAAGAAGCCACTAACAGACGAAAGAGATCCACTCATGCTGGGCTACAACGGTATCAGAGGTGGGAAAGCATGAGATGACAGTGTTGTCAGAGAGGAGTTGACAGTCTGTTAAGGCTTGTTCTACCAAGTTTCCATTCAGTACTGCGCATTTGGATTGAACCAGGTACTCGCAACTTACCAACTTGAGACTGATCGACAACCACCTGTCTCCTCGCCGTTTTCGACGTGCTGGCATGACCATCGTCACGAATACGTCTACGTTTCAACGATCGTTTCCGCGTTGTTATAACAGGTTCTGCTGCCGGGGTTCTTGCTGGCCAAGGACTTTCAAGGGAACGTGAAGGCATGGGGAAGAAAGAGTAGGTAGAAGAGTAAGATGGGAGAGCTGAGGACAATCTAGTGGTTGGCTATGAATTGCGAGGTTGTGCGGCAGGTCTAGCTCGCATTATCCAGGGTTAGAGTAGAATTATGAGAGGCACGGCGACAGGCCTGGGCTGGACGACGAGAACAGCGGCGGCGAGGGCGTGGTCGTCGGAAAAGACGATGAGCGGAAGGAGAGCAAGAAATTCGTTTCCACGCCTCTCCCATCTCTCAGGGACCCCGGACACCGCGTGCCCAGTTTCGATCGTGCCACCTGCAAACCTAATAGTCATTCCACGCTTGCCAAAAAAAGCCAGATCCTTGCTTTTTTTTCTTTCTGAAACTGTCTGGCGCTGCCGCTATATTCTTCCCACATGAAACCGGTCCCGCTCAGAGCTCTGAATCCTGGAGAACTGCACGACAGACCCTGTCTAACGTAGGTGTCAATTACCTGACAAGACTCTTTCGCCAAGACGTAATCCAGCCGTCTTCCTAGAAAGCGGGTGGATAAATTTCCAGTCGTTGATGCATTGATGCTCAACGGGTTTAGCGGATTTTCTTCAGACACCTAAGTTTCCGGGGTCCTGGTCTCATGTACGTACTTTGCTTGAAGGGTATACATAATTGATTGACTGACGTAGACAATGCTCGTAAATTTACACGACGGGCGGGAACTCCCGTCAGGTAGGGGCGCTCGTCTCTATAGACGCCCGCAACATCCATACAAAACTGTATACTCCCACAGACTGGGTCAGTAACCACAAATCACACATGGTGGATTATACAATGTGCATCGGCGCGGATAAATTTGCCCACGACCTTAGAAGCTGGCCTCGTGGTTTCCATGCTCTCGCCAGAAGGGTGCCATATAAACTCTCCCACGTTGCCGTGAAGTTAGGAATAGTGAACCCAGAGCTCATAGTATGTATATACAGCCTCCGATCCATGTGTTTTTATCGTCGATGATCACCCGCATCATGGGGCTCCCTCTAATTGGCCTATCTATCACACCTACTGACGCACACCGTCTAGCCATGTTCCAAATGTAGACGAACTCTGTGCCAGTAGAGCAATTCTGCTATGACAAACGTGGCGGACCGGCGCTCTTAAAGAAAGACCGTATTACATCGCCTTTTCCATGGCCGATAGGCTTGGACCGGTAGCCCGGGCTTCATGCAATGGCACTACTTCTTTTACAACGCTGAGGCGTCCACAGCTGCTGCGCCAACTTGGACAAGCATCCAGTATCACCGTCTGGCCCGATCGGTTTCTACCCAAATCTCTATACCGCCGGTCCAAATTTGTCGCTTCACACCCAATCATAAAAGTACTCACCGGCGCGGGTCTCCTTCAAGTGATTACATATCATCTTTTCCCATCCACTATGAATGGTTCTCCGATTCGGACCATTGGTATACATGACATTGACATTGACATTTTCCTTCACTGGAGATGGTAACAGACACTGCCACCTCGGAAATTGATATTTCATGCGACCCATTTACAGACAACACCTATTTATTGTACACCTCTTGTAAGAGCCTAATGGACTGCTTTGACATAGACTGATAACGCTCGCACAAAAGCGCCTGCATCAGTGGATGATTTGTAGCTTGTCAACTGACGTAACAACACCCAGGGCCATGGGCACCATGGGCCATGAATATCGCATCAAAAAAATATGCTCGCAGCGCAAATGGCAGTTTCTGACTCCGGAAATTTGCATCGTAGCCGTAATGATATATAATTCCCTCACAACCGTTCATTTCAACTCCAGGGCTTGTTCCAGGATCCAAATACAATTCACTATGTAATAACATAGTCCTCACCATCATCTCACGAAACGACGGGTGTTTATCGGCCGACTAGTACGTCCAACCCTGCGCCACTTTGACTATCAGAGCGCAGCTGCTTCTCAATTACTTAGTTTTCCATTTCCACCGGACCCTCGGCGCCATTAAAGGAACGTCACACACAGCTCCGGATCACCTCCACCCTTGAAAGTCCAAAGGAACCAAACGGGACGACTCCGCCTCGTGAAACCCATACTTAGTTTCAGCGATTAATAATTGATCGCTCAAACTCCTGGGGGAAAAACAATATAATCTAGTTCCGGCGGGACTTTGCTCAAGCGAAAAGGCTAAGAAGAACGATGACAGTGTGTATGGATGCATTCAATCCAGTCTATACCAAAAACGACCTTGATACAAAAATATTCTAGTTTGGACTATGTTGTAAGGCAGGGTAAAGAGCAGCCTCTCCTTATCTCTCTTCAACGCTTACAGCATACACGTCTCTCATATGATGTAATCAGAACCTTCTGGCAGCGATATTCGCTGAGCGATGTGCGTCCCATCAGGAGACCAAGCTTGAGGCTCTCGTCTTTTTCATGACAACAACTGAATAGACCCCGGAAGTCAATAACCATGGAGCGCCTATTCCGTTATGAAGGTGCCTAATTTTTCTATTCATCACAGTCGCCATCGGGACTGATGATGATCGGTACTAGTATTCGTGAGTATGTATCTTCGCCATAGGCCATAAACCTGCGTACGCTACCTGGTGTCATCGGTGTCATCGGTGTCACAGGTGAAGAGGAGCTGAACCTTCAATTCTGCTACAAGTTGACCGAAGTTCACCTAGGGCCACATATACATGATAGCGCACCCCGAATTTAGCACTAATGTTTGTGGCTTACTTCAGGCCAATTAAAATCAACCTTGGAGGTTAGTTTTACTATCGGACAGTGGAGGACCTTGAAAGGTTTGTTATTCAACACACTCTTTTTGGTTATAAATGTTCAATTGGTGAATGAGGTCGAAAAGATGGAAAGCCATTTTCTACGGAGGGTTATAGAATACGGATTGTCCCCGTGAAAGAGATCTGATCGTCAAGTTCCTATCAAGACCAACATCAAGTTCAAATTCTGCTCCGAGTCGCCCGTTGGCCAGGTTCAATTTCATCAACACGCAACACTATGTATCCAGCTCTGATTCAGATTCTGCTTCCATAGATACTTGGGCCCAAGTTATCCCCCTCGGAAAAAGAGTTTCTACATTGAAGACTTCGTAGTCGAAAGACAGTCATACCACCAAAATCAGCGTTTGATTGACGACCGCATTAAATTAGCTCTAGACATTGTGCGCGTAATATAATAGTGGCCTTTACCATCAGTTTCTGTCAATGGCGATATTGCAGAAAGACTACGGATGACGTTGATGATCGTGATGGTACCAGACTGGGAACAAGAGCACATCGACCCAACCTGGTATATGTACTACAAGTAGTTTTTTGATTTTTGGCAAGAACCGTAGTCTATGGAAGTAGCCCTGAGCCATTGTCTGGAGGAAAACATCTCAGTGACAACACTGATAATACTTCCGAGTCACGGTCCTTGATGGAATTACGAGTTGATGTTTATTCTGGTAAGTTGTTGTAATATCAATAGATGTTTCAGGTGGTTACTTTTGGTTTGATTATCCTTTTTTCTGCTCCTGGATGCAGAAAACGATGCGTCAGGTCTTCTATGTGAATTGTAACACCAATCAAGCGTGGGGACAGTAAGAATACCTTAGCCACTCAATCAAGTCTTGATTATCAGGTCTTGATTATCAAGTCCTGATCATCAATCAAGGATATGATGTACAGAGAATGATCTCTATGATAGGTGAGTGTGACTGTTATAAAAGGTCAAGTTATAATTATCGTATGCTTCTGTGTCTTCTCTATCCCTCCCCCTCAAGTCTCTTCAACACTCCCATCTTCTTCGAAACAACCCAGTCAAGGCACAACGTGTTGCATTCCCCTCACTTCCTGATTTTGTCTGTTTTCTTCAGTTAGAAACCAATTAGCATCTGGCAGCAATGCCCAACCCATCAGCAGTCTATGAACCAGTCTTTCTAAGTATGTCATCCAAATATTAGGCCTGATATTTCTGATCTCTCTCAATCTAGCCTTTATAATTGACTTGTGGTATGAGCATTGTTCTTATTTTTTTTATTGCTTTTTCATATACATGCCCTTTATTTAGGCTTTTGGGGATTACATGCTCACAGACTTTGTATTACTTCCGCATGTATTCTCATGATCATTGGATGTTAAAAGGAGCAGTAAGTCTAGACTCAACAAATGTTTTTGAGTTATTGCCTTTGATTTATTTTCTACAGGTCATAATACTTTTGTAAGTAATATAAGCTGGTATTTTCTATATAGATCAGAAGTTTGAATTTTGTGAGCATCATGGAATGTGTACAGATGGTTTTCTTGTCATATGGAATATATGACATCTTTGTTGTGGACAAGATACCTGAAAAGACATCAAACATCATCAATGTCTCTTTGTTAGTTCTGATCCTATGAATTATTTGCGATGTTGACTTTTTTTACTTTTAGTGGAAGTATAGTATGCAGCACATTTCACTTGTTTGTGATGTGTAGATGTTGATGCAGTTGTCAGGCTGCAATAACAATCACAGTGAGTTATTACTCATTTTCTTCCAAAGTTCTTGTTTTTGATGAAAATCAAGATATTTGTGACATCAATAGTTCAGAGGTGTGCTTACATTGTCAAGTAACAACTATTCTGCATGAAGCTACTATCAATTCTGTCAGCTTCTTTACATGGAGAATATATCGTCGCAAGTGTCATGACTTCATTTTATTCAAATTCATACTAAATAATATATAGTCAGTCACAGATATCAATGGCAAAAACCATTTATTGCATTTATAGTATGCACTATTTAATCAGACTTTCTATATGTCCCAAGCATGAATCATTCTTTTAGATTATCACATCTCTTGTGCAATTGGGTAATTCTGCATTTAAGCTGCTTTTTATACTTTTACAAATAATCTGTCCAGGCATTGGACAATGTCAAGATGACTATATATTATTTTCAGGATTTCTGATTCTGATATGATTTATTGTCATTCTAGTTTTTGTCACATTATTGTTTGTATTAATTTGTTTATCAGCACAATTTGAACTCAGGTCCAAACAGGTACAACAATGCCTCATATTTCATCGTGACTACCCTACTTGGACATGTAGGAATATAAATGACTTCAGAAGTATTGCTCAATTCTGATTTAGGCTGGAGATAGGTCTCATTATCAGTTTATTTGACCATGTCTATCATCTGTGACTTGTTTATTACTGCATCTCTTGTCTATCTCTTAAGAGACATGCATACTGGATTTATAAGGTGGGTTATATTGTGATTTTTGAACTACTCTTGCACAAGTCTATATGAAATATGCCTTCAGATCACAAAATGCAATCAATTGTCTAGTTGTCTTTAGGTAAGTTATATTATGTGTTATGGTCTACTTATTATTAAATTGATAGTATGAGCATTGGACTATTGACAAGCATCATTGCAGCCTGTACACTTCTAACTGTGAGTATTATAAGTGCAATGTTGTTAATAATTTGATTCTGGTACTCACCTATAACAGTACTATCTTGCTGGAAATCTTATTTATGGTTGTATGTCTTTTATTTGTAAACATTACCCTGATGCTAATGAGTACTACTCAAGTTTTTCTCCTGGTCAATGCAAGAAGTGTGTGGCTAAGAAGTTTCTCTTGTTTCTATCACTCACTTTCAATTTTAGTATATTTCAATTCAATGCTGGTAAGAATGATAACTGTGGTCTTTAATATTTTGTCTGAGTTGTGCTAGGTAACGTATGTATTTTACTATTATAAATTTTCTATTATGACAATCATATGTCATACAGGCTTAATTCTCGTATCAGAGTTCAAAGGATGTTTGCACAGAGTCTGGTCAGAGAAACAAATTTCTTTGAGGAATATGAGGTATCTTCCTTGGAGACACTGCAAGTAATTGTTTCTCTCTGCATGGTCATTCCAATTAATTCTTTGTCATTGATTTTAGGTTATCATGAAAGATGGTATCTCTCAAATGTAATAACTCTTGGCAAAGGGCATGGAGTTTTGATATCAAGATATTCAGTTCTCAATTGGTTTTCATCTAATTCAAATTCAGGATTTATCTTACAAGACCAATTGTTAATTATCTTAAAGACTAATTCCACCATGTGATGGAGAAAGAAAATAAAAATGAATGTGCTGGCAATAAATTTAGATAAGACTCACTGTAAAATAATTCCACCATGTGATGGAGAAAGAAAATAAAAATGAATGTGCTGGCAATAAATTTAGATAAGACTCACTGTAAAATGTGAATCAACTGCCTATCAGAATTAGTAGAGTCTAACTTATGAGATTTAATGGTTGCCCAGTGACTGAAATGCCCTCTAAACTCCCTATCCAATCCTTTTTATTCTGATTTATCTTTGTCTCTGTGGTGGTGGCGATGGATCACATGTCCCTGACAATCCTTTCTAACACTCACATACAAGGAGGTCCTATAACAAGATCTCTTGAGGGCATGTACATAGTTGGTTGAGAAAGTCAACACTCATTATATAGAAGTCAGTTCTCCTTTAATTGATGAATAGCTAGGGAGACACTGATAGGATCCCACACAGGCTAGGTGCATCAACAGCAGGCTCAGCAGCAGTTCCAGACACCTTGCCATGCCTTACCCAATGGCCATGCATGGCAAGCAATGGATCCGATCAGTGATAGCGCTAGCAGCAGCTGGAATGACAGCTGGCATTATGCCACTGGCAAACATTGACAGGTAGCAGCAATCAATCAGCACAGGGCATAGCTGGCCAATGACAGTGCTTATGGATTAGGTATAATGTCATTTACTCATGATGGACAGCCTGACGTTTATCCTGGCACCTGGCACAACTGGCCGACAACAGCGCTTATAGATTAGATATAATGTCATTTACCCATAATGGACAGCCTGATGTTTACCCTGGCACCCCCTCCCTCAGACAGACAGACAGCTTGCTTGCTTCATTTCTCAACATTTAGTTTAATACAGGACATTTAATTATATTACTTACAGTTTACCATCTCTTGGCAACCCTTAGCCTCTTAGTGGCGGGGAACTTGTTTCTCACTATAAATACTTACTATTGTCACTAGTTACCACAGAACAGAGTACCCCAGTTTACACCCCTCAGTTCATCCTACGGTTCAGATTTCTTTTGAGCTGACTAAGTTCATAGTCACCAATTGTCTGAATGCTCTTAGCCTGCTTGCCACAGTTATGCTTATAGAACTTATGTGCCTTGCATCTATGGCAGGCATCATGCAGCTTAGTTGTTGCTAAGCCTCTAGTTCTCTTCCCATATCTCCTTGCCACACTTACCTGTATTCATCTCTTTACCCCTTTGTAAGCACACTTTGTCATTGGCACATCCTTCTTACCACACATCCTTGCTGACTACCACTACTAACTTGCACCGAATCTTGCCATGTAACTCATTTTTCTGACTTGTTCTCTGAGAACTGCCCAGGACTCCCTCAATCTTAGCATGCCCAACACATTTTACACAGGTCATTAGCCGTAAACCATATCTGCTACTGATCATCTTTTGGGCATCATCAAATTGGAGCCCACTGCAAGGGACTTTGGGGCAGAATTCCGCCAGAAACTCGTCTCCAGCGCATATGCCGCCTGCTAGAGCAGTCAGCAGAAGGCATTGTCCCTTCCCACCCATCAACTTCTCAACTACCTGGTGCCTTACTGGGTCTATCTCTCACTCAGGAACTACAGAATGCCACTGTAAATGACTTTTCTGACCTCTTTCCACATTTTCTCAATTTTACCGCAGATGATCCCTTAGCGTTGCCTCTTGCCAATCCTCAGCATTTTACTCCTCCTACTCTTTCAACACCACTTTCCTGCCTAGACATTTCCTGTGTTCCTTTGCTAACCCCTTAAACACCATCACTACTACTGCCTCCTTTGCATGGTAGGCCAGTTGCTATGAAACAGCATTCCTAGTGCATGCCACTGCGCAATCATTTCTCAGCACCAAAATAGGATAAGTCTAAACCACGTGAGCTCTTCCAATATTTCAAAGAACTCGAATATCTTTTTAGAGACTGTGGAGTTACCGACTCCACCCAAATGAAGGAATATGTGGCACGCTACGTTTTCTATGACATGGCAGAAACCTGGACTAGTCTTCCCAAATTTGCTGCTCCCATGCCCAGTGCCCAACCAGCTATTAACAGTACTTGTGAAGAATGGAAAATGGCAATTATTCAGCTCTACCCTGGTGCTAAAGAGGCTATGCTGATGAGCCTGCATCGTGGCTGGATACAGATAGCATCAATACCCGCACCTCACATGAGCCCACTAGTACCACCAGAAGCGCCACGCTCTAGCACTTCCAGCACTATTTTTCCCATATTTTTACACTAATAACTTGCAGCTACAGACTCCAATTACTCTTGGACCACTTTTTATGGCACCACTTATTCTTTGCACTACTGTTGACACCTTGCTGCACCTTGCCACTTGCACTCCAAGGCTATACACTTACATGGACACTTGGCATCAGTCAATCCAGCATAATGCTTTTAGCTAGTGGCAGTGCTTACAGGATGGAATGATAAAGTATTTCCATGACAGCATCATTATGGACATTTTTACTATACAATTCAATTCACCACATTTACTTACATTCTTATCAGTTTTTTCCATGACAGCATCATTATGGACATTTTTACTATACAATTCAATTCACCACATTTACTTACATTCTTATCAGTTTACCACCCTCTAGCGGCACTTATTCTCTTAGCGTCGGCTAACTTCCTTTACTATAAATACTTACTTTTTGTTAGTAGTAAAGGGAATCAATTTGGCAGTAGGGATCGTATCCCAACATTTTGGTCACCATATGCAACAGACTACCTCTTGTTGACCATGTCAAGCAAGAGAACTCTGCTCTAGTTTTCTATCTCTCTCTCTCTAGCGCCTTGCAACTACAGCTTGGCTTTTGTGCTTAGATCCGCTAAGCAACCTTGTCTTGTATTATCACAATTCTAGGTGCTAACACTTAGCGCCTCTTAGCGACCCTCTCCTACACCTCTTAGCGCCTTTCTTAGCAACTTTCCCACACTCTTAGCGCTCCTCCTTAGCAACTTTTAGTGCCCTGTAGCCACATTTTGTAGCCTTACGCAAGTGCCTCCAATCACTCACTTTCCTTGCCACCAACCTCTTGCTTACTGTGTGTTCTCTAAGACCTGTCCAGGACTCTCTCATACACTTAGCCATGCCCAAAGCTATATCGGCTAAGTAGCTGTATTAGTAATAGTTCACGCAGCACCCAGCTCAATTTAGGTGTCATCAACACAATATACGGTAAACAAACTCCAGAAACTCATACAGGATACCTTCGATAGTAGTACCTACTCTCTTGGCACCTTCTCAACTTACTATTGAGAATTCCAGAAGATCGCCAGGTGGCTCCTCCAGAACAGTAAACTCTATATTAATGAGGAACATTGCTTATTCCAGCAAGGCATCCCGATGTCACTATGAACTGGCATCGCTAGGTGCTTAGAAATTGTACATTCAACTCATTATCCTGAGGAACCCTATGCCGTTACCAATGTCTTTGAGGCAGGTAAATGGATCTTAAAGGGCACTGACACAGGCATTGGCATTGGCATTCAATGTGCCAGGACGACCCTGCTTGAACACACCAATAGTATTCTTCCAGTCCAGACCACTGCTGCACCACCTGCTACTGACTTTGTGAAGAAAGAAGACCTCAATGCCACCATCAATGCTGCCGTTGCCTCTGCCATGACCTGAATCAAGACCATGATCACCACCAGCATGACCGCTTTCTACATCGCTAATGCCCCAGAATCCAATAGTTGCCACTTCTGTGGGGAAATAGGACACACAATAACCCAAGAATGCTGTAATACTTTGGAAAACTATATATGGCAAGGTAAAATATGCAGGGCCATGGATGGCAAGGTTGTCTTAACCACAGGCACTATTATCCTAAACTACTCAGAGCTCAAGACCTATCAGGAATGGGTAGACAAGTGGCACAGGCGCAACCCAGGACAGATCGTTACCGGCACTCTCTCAGGCAACACTAACTCCGATCCTGACCAGGCAGCACAGCAGCAGATGATTCACGACATATTGCACTTTGACAGCATTAGCGACCACTATGGCTTCTCTCAGGAAGAGCATATCTCCAAGCTGGAACAGGAACTCAGCTCACTAAAGAACCAGATATTTGATGGTGTTGAGATTAAACAGTCTAAACAGCCTCTTTGTGGCTATAAACCCATGTCAGCTACTCGTGATTCTCCCCCCGCTGCACCTGCACCAGCCACGCCAGCTCCTACCATCCATTCTTCCATGTCTACTCCCATTCCCAACACTTCCTTGCCACCTCTCCATCCTTACACTGGTCTCTCTAATAGGTATCATGCTCCTACCCAACGCAACTTTGCTGCTCCCAAGAAATGTCCTGAAGGCGGTTACTGCCCTACTGTGCCAATCTTCAACATAGAGAAGTTCAATCATGTCTTTAGTTGCATCATGAAAACTCCAGTTACGCTCATTGTTGAAGAACTCTGCAGTATTGCTTCTGACATCAGGAACCAGGTTAAAATGGCAGTTACACCTCAACAACCCTTGGCGACCACCGTTACCGAGATTAATGAGTTGGACAATGCACTTCCTGGCTTCTCTGTGACTACCGACTCTCCCATTACCCTTAGTGCCAACACTTTTGCTGCTGAGTTGCTAATGCTACGTTAATCAATCCAGTAAAAATATCTATGCGGTTGCTAGAGCATGGAGAAGATCCCGCTATCCTTACCATTGCTCAGGACTCCCATGCCATTAGGTCTATCATGCTTACTATTGACAACAAAAGTGATGTTGAGGCCATTGTGGACAGCAGTTCTCAGATCATTTCTATGGCTGCAGAAGTCGCTAATGAGCTAGGATTGATTTATGACCCTATTATTGTCTTAAACATGCAGAGCACTAACAGCACCATTGACAGATCTCTCAGTCTCGCCAAGAATGTGCCATGCACTATTGGCAACATCACGTTTTACCTACAGATCTACATCCTACGCTCACCCGCCTACGACCTTCTCTTCAGCAGACCTTTTGACAATTTAGCACATTCAGTAGTCAAAACTCTTACTGACAAAGAAATGACATTAACCATTAGCGGCCCCAACTCAGGCATCAGACACATGGTATCAACATTCTCTAGAGGACAACAGAAAGGTACACATGGCAAGCCACCAGAGTTTATTGAACATCATGCCAGTGAGCAGCCCCACCAGTGTTTTTACAGACCATCAAGGAGGTGATTGGCAATGATCACGGAGATGTAGTGCTCACACTAGAATATGACCATGCTAGTGGTCTTGTATATATTTTGAAAACGGCCTTTCTTGATACAGAAGTACTTTCTACTACACCTAATCTCACTACTGAAAATCCCCAGAAAACCACACAAAACCTTACCGACTCATCTCTTGCCTACTTGTACCTTACTGCTTCGGACTCCTTTCAGAAAATCACTACAAAAGACACATATCTTACCACTCTTCCTGGAGCCTCTGCTCCTGCTGTTCTTGGACTTTCTGCACCACACTCTACCTTTACCAATCTTAATCCCCTTTGCACCTCTGTTTATAGTAATGCTAACATTCCCAAAAGAAAAGGTGTTCAGGTAAAGAAGAAATACAAGCCCATTGTGCTGAAAACCAAGCCTGTAGCTGCTCACTCTCCTGAAGCTTTCTGAATCAAATGCTATATTCTTGGCAACCCTCTTGCCAACATCCCGACCCTCACACTGCATCCGCTACCCTTCCAACCAACAGGACAATTTACCGCTGAGCGCCAACAGCAGTTCATCAAAGATCACAATACCAGTTTCCTTACCAAGGACAAAATGGATGTTCTTACCAATCTCGTTGCCAAGCAGAATCAGGCCTTTGCGTGAAAAGACTCCAAGCATGGCAGCTTGCACACAGACTTCTTCCTGCCTGTGGTAATTCCTACTATCCCTCACATGCTGTGGACTGAACACAGCAGACCCTTACCACCTGGTATCAAGGCCAAGGTCTGCCAGATTATATGCACCAAGATACAGGCTGGCGTCTATGAGCCAGACCCTTACCACCTGGTATCAAGGCCAAGGTCTGCCAGATTATATGCACCAAGATACAGGCTGGCGTCTATGAGCCCTCCAACAGCTCTTACCACTCCCACTGGTTCTGTGTACTAAGGAAGAATGGTAATTTGTATATTGTTCACAGTCTAGAGCCATTGAATAGGGTTACTATCCAGCACTCTGGCATGCCTCTCTTTTCAGACCACATTGCTGAGTCCTTTGCTGGACGCATCTGTGGCACCACTCTTGATCTCTATGTCAGCTACAATGAGTGCTTAATCCATCCCTCTTCCTGTGACCTTACCACATTTCAAACTCCCTTTGGCACCCTGCACCTAGTTACTCTACCTATAGGCTAGACTAACTCAGTCCCCATCTTTCATGACGACATCACCTTTATCCTCCAACCTGAGATTCTCCACAATGTGCTTAGTTTCATTGATGATGTTGGGGTTAAAGGACCCAAGGACTGGCAACTTCTCAACGGCTTGCCAGAGAAGCATCCTGACAACTACAACATATGCTTGGTGCTTTAAGACTTCTTTCAGCTTCTCAATCATGTTCTCCAGTGCATGAAGTATAGTGGCAGCACCTTGAGCGGTCACAAGCTCCTACTCTGTGTGCCAAGATTTAAGATCCTAGGTCACATCTGCACTCCTGCTAGTCACGTTCCTGATGAGTCTTGCTTAGTGCTTTTTGAGCACTGGGGTTCTTGCCACAACCTATCTGAGGTTTGTGCCTTTCTCAGCACTGTTGGCGTTCTCTGTATATTTGTTAAAAACTTTGCCCATTGCACCCATCACCTTATCCAACTCACTCACACTAACGAACCCTTTGAATTTGGTCCTGACCAAGTCAATTCCTAATGTGACCTCATCAGAGCACTAAAAGATGCTAAGCCACTTGTCCCTATCAACTACACCTCTGCTGACTCGGTTATCTTAGTGGTCAATACTTCATATATTGCTGTTGGCTATTTCCTTTGCCAGTGCCTTAGTGACAACCAGAAACAGCATTGCTACAACCGGTTTGGATCCATCACACTTAATGACCAGGAATTGTGCTATAGTTAGCCAAAGTTGGAGCTCTATAGCCTGTTCAAGGCATTTCAGGCACTACGAATGTACCTCATTGGCGTGTGCAACCTTATTGTCAAAGTGGATGCTAGGTATATCAAGAGTATGCTTCAGAACTCTGACATCCAGCTGTCAGCTAGCATAAACTGTTGGGTAGTAGCTATCCTCATGTTCTACTTTGAGCTTGTTCATATTAAAGGCACTTTTCATAGATCAGATGGACTCTCCAGGTGACCGTGGCAACTTGGCAACCCAGCAATTGACCCTAACAATGATAGCAACTTTGAAGACTGGGTTGACCGCCTACATGGTTTTATGCACCTTATTCAGCAACCCATCCCCCTTCTGTGTTGGCAACAGCCCACCACAGTTCTCTTGCATCCCATTGCTCCTTACCAACCCAACACGTTTAGCACACTGCTTATGTTTTACATGGCAAGTATCCTTAGCCAGGATTCCCCTCTGGTAAGGATTATACAGGAACCTCAACTGCTTAGAGAAGACAGTTGCCAACTAACTTATGATGCCGTACTCCAATCTCCCAAGGTGCAAGCTGAGGACAAGCGCTTATTAGCCATGGAACAATGGATACAAAACCTTAAGCACCTGGAAAACCTTAGCAACAATGAGTACGCTACCTTTATCTGCTATGCCACTCACTTCTTCTTTGCCAACAACTGTCTTTGGCAACAACATTAAGATGGTGCTCACAAGTTGGTCATCAAGCAGGACAATCGTCTACATATCCTACATGCTATGCATGACAAACTGGGTCACTGAGGTTTGTATGCTACTCAAGCCACTCTTCTAGAGCACTTGTAGTGGCCTCACATTAGCGCCGACGTTGCCTGGTACATCAGGACCTGCCACCTCTACCAAGTTCAGCAAACTCGCCAAGTGCTCATATCACCTACCATTGCTATGCCAGCACCCTTGTTTAGCAAGATCTATATCGACACTATGCACATGCCAAAGTCAGGTTGCTATAAGTATATCATCCAGGGATGCTGCTTGCTAATCCATTGGCCTGAGTTCTGCATGCTCCAATGCGAAAATACCAACACCGTTGCCAAGTGGCTCTTTGAGGATGTTATTTGCTGATGGGGAGTGCTAAGAGAGATTGTCACAGATAATGGTGTGCTGATTATTAAAGCCTTGACTTACCTTGCCAAGAAGTACAATATCCACCACATTTGTGTTTCTGGTTACAACAAGCATGCCAATGGGTTGGTGGAACGACCTTACTGTGATGTGCGGCAAGCACTCTTCAAAGCAGTCAATGGCAACGAGTCCTGTTGGAGTGAAGTGACATATTCAGTCTTTTGGTCAGAAAGGGTCACTATTCATAAGCACATGGATTGTTCTCTTTATTATGCAGCTACTGGCACACACCCCTGCTTCCTGCTGACATCATTGAAGCAATGTATCTCCAGCTAGCTCCCAACAGCATCTTAGCAACTACCAACTTCATTGCCAGATGTGCTATTGACCTCCAACAATGATGCAAGGACTTGGAGTGCCTTTATGAAACTGTCTTTGCCACTCGTTGCCAAGCAGCACTTAGGTTTAAGGCTGACCACAGCGCTACCATCAAGGACTACGACTTCCTGAGGGATGTGCTAGTGCTTATGCGCAACTCCAAAATTGAGACCTCTTATAACAAGAAGATGCACTCACAATACCTAGGGCCATTGGTAGTTATCTCCCATAATCATGGAGGCGCTTACGTCCAAACTAGATGGATCTGTACTCCACAGACCGGTTGCCACATTCCACCTACTGCCATATCTTGCTAGGAAACAACGTCCAAACTAGATGGATCTGTACTCCACAGACCGGTTGCCACATTCCACCTACTGCCATATCTTGCTAGGAAACATATCAGCTTGCTATTTGAAGCACTAGACATTGACACCGCCAAGCTTCAGGAACTTGAGGAAACAGAATTAATAGACGACGATGACTTGTCAACGATATCAGAAGAAGAAAAGAATGACTAAAATACTATAAAACATTGATAAGCCTACACTTTCATCTTACTAATTTTGCTTCACTTTTCTTGCCAGACTGCTTACAGTACCATACTTCACAGACATTTGCCGTATATACTCAAGATGCAGCGCTAGCATGTTGCCAACGCTTAGCGTCTTGCGCAATCTTTGCCAAGGGTTTTTTGCTATGATGATCTACTGAGCATTCCCTTTATTCCAAAAATTTTGCTAAGTCCCTTACTTCATGTATCTGACTGTTTCCTCCTTGCCATACCTTACTTACCGTTTTACTGCCCCATACTGCCACTCCTTTGCCAAACTCTATTCATTTGCTTACCGTCTTTATTTCAAGTTGGGAAGTCCAGGCACCAAACACAAGATATATTAACAGGCAAGAATCAGCTATATACAAGATAGCTAATCTACTTTATAGTCCATTTAATAATCATCAGCATCTAGCAGCAAAGAATTGTCATCCAAAGGGAGCAAGGAAAGATCACGTAGCAGCAACAGGTCACTGGGCTGAATGTTATTGGCTGCTTGCCAGTCTAGAGCATCCTGACAGTCAGCTTGATAGTCTTGCAGAATGGCAAGACTACATGCCAGGTTGTTGTAACAAAGGCAAAACACCATGATTTGGGCCCAGATTTGTTCCTGCTTCTGATCTAAAACCTCCTCCATCCTGATTGCCCCTCCAGCAAAATGCTCCAGCATCTCCCAAGGATGCAAAGCAACCACTGGGTAGACCAAGTCTTGGCCCAGCCAATAGAAGGCATCACCATTGATGCGAGGTACTGGTTGGGGGGTCTAAGAAGAGTCCACCCTGACAACCATCCTCCTTGTCAAATACTGACTGCCAGGAGGTGGCAGGACCAAAACGTGGCAGCATCTGCCAGGCTGGTTCCTCCCTTGGTGGCTCATCTGCAGCCTCCTCAACCGCCTGCTCATCTGTTGCTTTCTACACATCCAGATCCTTCTCCCCTAACATGTCTTCATCGCCAGCTACTGCTGCCGCTTCTCCCAGTCTCTCCTATTCCTGCTAATATCTCTGCCAGGTCCCCCTCATTATTGACCACCAGCAAGGAGGCACCCCTCAGGTGGATGGGGGATAGCAACTTGCTGGGCCCAGCTTTCTAATCCCTTAGTGGCAGGTGACTGGCAGCAAGCACCTTCTCCAGCTCCTCCATCTCCACATCCTTGGGGGTAGGG
The DNA here is from genome assembly GCA_027475525.1 of Macrolepiota albuminosa. Lineage (NCBI taxonomy): Eukaryota > Fungi > Basidiomycota > Agaricomycetes > Agaricales > Agaricaceae > Macrolepiota > Macrolepiota albuminosa. The sequence goes on along the minus strand of JAMWFC010000086.1, from coordinate 553,355 downwards.
GGAGGAGACTCTAACCGCACATGCTTTGCCTTGCCTTTCCTCTTGGCAGGCAAAGAGACTTGTCATTTTGAAGGGATCACTGTCCCTGGGTGCTTGCCAGCACCATGGTTACTGACTGTTGCATTTTTGTTTCCCTGGCACATTGGCAACATCAGAAAAACCTTGTAAATAGTGGCCATATCGCCAGCGGCCTTCCTTTTCCTCTCTTCCTCAACAAATTCCCATGCTCATTTGACTAAGATGGCATGGGCAAAGGTGCACTCCACTACTGCATCAGGGGCATCTGCACACTCACAACTCTTGGCGCCGTCCAAAGTATAGGCCTGCTTGAGGGTCCTGCATTGTTAGCAGGGCTGACTATCAATAGGGTCCCCTCTGGCCCAGCATTTGTTGCACTTATAACTAAGTCAGCAAGGATGATAAAAGAAAGATTGGTATGCTTACCGCTCCCTGGGAATCCTTGAACTCCTGCCTTGCTGCTGGCCCCATAGTCTTCTTATTTTTCATCTCTGGCAAGGCAACTCCAGCATCCATTCTCCCATCAATTGCACGTACTTCTAGGACATGTTCCCTGATCTCCTAGTACCAATGGAGAGGTAGATCCTCTCCATCTGAGTCTATGTGGCTGTCTGCCTGCACATACTCATGAGGCTCATGAGCCTCTCTGACTACATCAATCTCAAAGTAGTGAGACAAACAGTCTGCTACTTTATTAAGTTCACCTTTAATATAAGTGATGTCAAATTGGTATCTCGACATATAGTCAATCCACTGTCACTAATGCAGTGATAAGCTCACCTGAGTCTTGAAAAACTCAAGCGCCTTGTGATTGGTAATGATATGGATGGAGTATCCCATCAGTTTATCCTTCCACTTGAGGAGGGCCTCAAGTATGGCTAGAGTCTCTAGCTCATGCACAGCATAGTTTTGCTGGGCAGTCATGAACTTCTCCAACATGAACTCTGCTGGGCAGCATGTCTGCCAGCTACTCCCCTGGCCATACATGGCACCAACGCTTGTCTTAAACGTGTCACAAATGAGCCAGATAGGCTTATCCCATCTGGGGTCGATTGATTGAATAACCAGAGTCTTCATACAGATCCGTTTGACTATTTTGAAGCACTGCTGGTACAGCGGCCTCCAATTGATTGGTGACTTGTTTTGCATCATGGCCATGAGTGGCCCAGTATAGGCAGTAACATCAGGCAGAAAGCTCAATATGTAGTTGACAAGGCCAACAAACCATTGGATGTCATTGTAGCTTTGTGGCATGTGCCACTCCTGAATGTGGTCAAGCTTGTCCTGATCAGGATGTATACTTTGCTCATTGATGACATGCCCTAGGCAGTCTATACTTTGAGCATAAAGCTCACACTTTTTCCATTTCAAATACAACTTGTACTTGCATAGTCATTTGAACACAACTCTGAGGTGCTGTTTGTGCTCCTCCATGAAATCTGAATAGATGAAGATGTCATCTAGGTAGACGTGCATAAAGCATCCTATCACATCTCAAAATATAGAGGTCATTAACTTCTGAAAGGTTGCTGAGGCATTATAGTCCTCAATTTGCATGATGTTGCTTGTAAACGTGTCCATAATTGATGCAACCATGGTCTTGGGTATGTCTTTGGTGCAAATGTGCACCTGCTCATAAGTGTCCATGAGGTCAATCTTTGAGCAATACTTTGCTCAAGCCATGTCTTCCCAGATCACTTCTTGATCTGGTAAAGGAGTTACATCCTTTATGGTATTATCATTGCACTGACCATGCATCAAGAGCAGTGTGAATGGTCCCATTCTTCTTTGGGATGCACAGTAATGGTGCAGCCTGAGCAGTGGTGCATGGTGACCACCATTGAGCATTCAAATAGCAATTAGTTTTATCGCGTAGTTGCTCCTGGAGTATGTGTGGACAGCGTGGCAAGTGGTACTTGTACTGCTTGCTCTTGTCTATGAAATTGATCTCATGGTTCACCTCCCACCATGGTGGGAGCTCCTCCTTGGTCCCATTGACCATATCAGCAAATTTCTCTTGCCATTGCTGCTGCAACCAAGGAATATTGTCCTCATGAAGGCTCGTTGCCTTCTGTTTCCTCTTCAGATGCATTGGAGAAAGTACTTCTACCATAGCTGAAGGTGGCTGAGGCTGCTGTGCATATTGCTTGTGTATTGCAAGCATCCAATCAAGACTGTTATCAGGTATGTGCAGCCTTAGCAGGGATTCCACTATTGCTGCCCTATGAGCCATGAGGTTTTTCCCCTCACATATAAGGGAATACACTATGGAAACTTCATCCAATGCTAGCTGGCAATATGCTGGTGTGACGGTTATTTGTTGCTAATGCACATTTTGCGCACATCTGGCTGCCACCAGCTCATTCCACTCCTGTAGCATTTGAGTATTGTATGCCCAGTTGTACTCATGTCAGAAAACTCCTTATTTCTTCCTTTTCTTGCTTCTTATCTCTTCACTCTCCCTTCATTCATTCTCTTATTTCTTCTGACATTATTTCATTTTACTGTTTCTATTCTTTCAACACTATCTGTTAGTACTACTCTCAGCCCTTGAGATGCTCTGGTTCTTTAGCTACTATTCAGACAAGTGTGGGCCCTTCAGCACCGCTTCCAGACCACTTATATAAGCTGGAGTTTGCCTTTCTGACTTCTAAAGTCCGGAGTTTTCCTGCCTTGTTTGCACAGTTGTTTGGTTAGTCAATTTTCGAGTTTTTAAGGTTTTGTTGTACTGTACAGTTGTTTCCCATGCTTCAGAGGCCCCAGAAGCATCCAACCTGGCATAGGGAATCCCTAGACTTGTTCTCTTTGGATCTCCCTCTGCTAGGTGAGTAGTTATTATGATATTGTCAGTACATACTCTAATACACTTTGGATCTCCCTCTGCTAGCTGTGTGACTGAGCCACAGCCTCTAGAGGTCACCCTTACAGCAGAACAAGTCTCTACATTTCAGTCTGGGAGCCCCCTTCAGCCTGCTTGAGCCCTCTCTTGCCCCTTTAGGTCCCTCCTCCACTGAATTACTCCCTGCCCCTCTGTTGCTTCTATGACCCAACCAGCCCCCTCAGACACTCCCCTGGATGCTTCTGCCCCTCAGGATGATGCCTGGGGTTGCTTGCTTGCTCTGGAGACTTAGGTGCAGACTACTCAAGCTTCCCTCACCCTCCACACCACCGAATTTGCTGGATTATATCAGGCCACAGACACCATCTCCCATTCCCTTCAGGCCCTCTTAGAGCGCCTCCCTCTCGCTCCTACCCCTCTCCAGGCACCTCCAGTTAGGGCTCACACACCCCCAGTCCCTTGCTTCGGGGCCTTCCCCCAGTTCATGCCAATATTCCTTGCCCAGCACTTCCAGACGCATTCAATGGTGACCGAGCGATGGGCGAGTGTTTTCTGCAACCTATATTCAGCTTAGTGGTGAGGCTTTCCCCTCTGATGTTCTCAAGATTGCTTGGGTTCTTTCTTACATGAAGTCTGGGTGAGCTTCAATGTACGCGCTACGAGTCTTTTGACGCCCTGAAGGAGTGGAGAGTTTTGGAAGTTGAGATCAGTTTGAGAAGGAGTTTTAGACAGAGTTCTTTCCCTTGGACTCTGCTAAGGTGGCAGCCCTCACTCTCTGAGATCCTCATCGATATGGGCAGGAGAAGCGGACTCTAGATGAATATATTGACTCCTTCAAAGCTCTGGCTGAACAGGCCTGCTATTCAGATGGTCTTCAGCTCTGTCTCACCTTCTGAGATGGCCTCCTTCCCTTTCTCATTGACCGGATCAACAGCATGGCTGAGGGATGACCTGATGACACAAGTATCAAGACCTGGTATCAGGTAGCACGGGATCAGTGGCAGCTCATGGAGTTATGATGTGAGCTCCACCGTAGAACCACCCCTCGCTCCACCTCACAGGCATCTTTTCCTGCTCATCATTCCATCCAGCCCTCCTTTCCATTTTGTGCTTCACCCCCAGCTCAGGTACCTGCAGCACGTCCCCTCCCTCTTGGAGTACCTATGGATGTTGATGCCTCTTGTCAATGTTCCTCCCTTCCTCTCCTTTGCCGTTGCTGTGGGAAGCCTGGTCACTTTGCTTGATATTGCCCCCAGAGGTTGGAGGTGCGCTATCTCTCAGCTTTAGAGCAGGAAGAGCTTCTTCTTCTGCTCCTTGCTGCCTGAGACGTTTGAGGAAACCCCTCTCCAGATGTACAGACTGAAACAGAACCTTTGAATGAGTCCTTGGGTCCTGTGGAAGCTATAGCAGAACTATCAGATAGGTCCTTTAGTTCTGCAGGGGAGGGTTTTCAATAGAGCAATGGATGAGTTGTACGCCTCCGCTGCCTGGTGCTAATCAGTTTACATGTCTATCAGTAGAACCTTCTAATGTATCGCTCCCTGTTCCTCATTCTCTGACTGAAACTGTAAGCACCCCCTCTGACATACAGAATACCTCCTTGGTCCAAGCCTCAGCTAAGACCTTCTCTCCTCCTTCTCCTGTCCGACAACCATGTGTCCCAGCTTGGGAACGACGTCTTCCTCATTGCTATGTTGTTGCCTCCACTCCCTCTCCCAACTCTCTGCATCTGAATGTGGAGATTGAGACAACTGACACTCAGCAGACTCGAAGTGTCATAGCTCTCTTAGACAGTGGTGCTACTAGACTCTTCCTGGACACCCATTCTGTGGAACAACACCAGCTCACTACCCAACCCCTCTCTCACCCTATTCCAGTCTATAACATTGACGGTACGCTCAAAGAAGCTGGATCCATCCACTTAGTGGTGGATTTAGTCCTTCGTTGTTATCACACACATTCTGAGTGTGCTGTCTTTGCGGTCACCAGCCTAGGAAAGCAGGACATGATACTTGGGTTCTCCTGGCTGCGTGATCACAATCCTGAGATTGACTGGGCCAGGGGATGCTCTGGTTCTTTAGCTACTATTCAGACAAGTGTGGGCCCTTCAGCACCGCTTCCAGACCACTTATATAAGCTGGAGTTTGCCTTTCTGACTTCTAAAGTCCGGAGTTTTCCTGCCTTGTTTGCACAGTTGTTTAGTTAGTCAATTTTTGAGTTTTTAAGGTTTTGTTGTACTGTACAGTTGTTTCCCATGCTTCAGAAGCCCCAGAAGCATCCAACCTGGCATAGGGAATCCCTAGACTTGTTCTCTTTGGATCTTCCTCTGCCAGGTGAGTAGTTATTATGATATTGTCAGTACATACTCTAATACACTTTGAATTTCCCTCTGCCAGCTGTGTGACTGAGCCACAGCCTCTAGAGGTCACCCTTACAACTCAGGGAGGGGAGCTGGTTGCTTCTATAAGAACCATGAGTCCTCACAATATGAGGCTTCTGCCTCTCAGTTGCTGTCCTTTAAGTCATCTAACTTGACTCGTGAGGACGTAGGTGGACATACATCCACTGAGTCCTTAAACTTTTTTGCCTTCTGCTGACATTTACCTGGAGGCTTTGCGCCTTGAGCATCAGGAGCAAGTGTTTGCTCATCTCTTGTCTTGGAGGCTTGATACTCCTCCTCGCTCATCATCACCATGTTGTGGTCTGAGCTCAGTCCAGGTGTAGCCTATTCTTCCTCATCCACATCCTCCACCACCAGCACTTTGCGCTGACCGAGTTATGGAAAATCCTTGCACTTCTCTGTAGTACAGTGGTATTACAGGTGATTATTAGTGTCGTCTGCTGTAGCCCATTTAGCTGAGATTACTTTCCCATTGACTAGCATCTGACAGTGCTCAAAGTCTAGCATGACTTTGTTATGCCACATGAATGGTGTTCCCAATATCATGTCATAGCAATCAAAGTTCGCTATATCCATATATTCCCAGCTATGTGAGCCCGGTGTCTGTATAGTTATGTTCATTCCATACTGCACCATTGCATGGCTCATTTGTCTGTTTAGATAAACTATAGGCAGCAACAGATTTATATAAGACTATATGAGAAAATGCTAACAAGACAAATATATTCATGTCATTATATGAGAATAAACAATTCATGACAATATGAACATTGAAAACATTTTTATCAAATGCAAGTACACAGTCTGATACTAAAGCAAAGTAACATTTAGAAGGATAGAATGAGAGGAACATCAAAGTATTGATTTGTTTCAAGAAAAAAATAGGCAGTGTCTGTTTTGAAAAGGTAAATAGAAAATAAGTTGTTAAGTCTAGAAGAGCATAGCAATAGTAAGGTCTTTGAAATCAAGTGATGTAGACACCATCAATTAAAATGTTCTTAAAAGAAATGACTTGGATAAAAGTTACCCAGATTGAAGATCATATACATTCATTGGTATGTCTAGCAACTATGAGATGGATGTGTGTGAGCATATGCAGTCAGTGGGTAGAAATAAATAAAGACAAGCCTATTACTTATATTTAACAATATCTTTAAATTTGAGTTTAGAACATATTTGAAACAGGGTCTGCAAAAGCAATACATAGTGATATTATAGTGGAGCTTCATATGATCAATTGTCAAACATGGAATTTTCACAGGGTAGGGCATCACAACGGTACGTGTCATACGTTGTACGGGAGCCCGCTTTGTGCTGTACCATACGTGTCCAGCGGAGTCCGCTACACTGGAGCGGAGCAGTCCCCACAGTGCCGTAGAATACAGAGCCGCGGACGTGTCACAATGTGCTGTATGACACGGTCCAGTGGATCAATAAAAGGCAGGCACACACATGCGCACGCAGGCCCGGCGGATGCCAGCGGACACTAGCGGACGTCAATGTGCGTCAGCAGCCACCGGCGGGCATCAGCACACGAGTGAAAACCTCCTCCATTGGCGGACTTCATGGCATGAATAAACCCTCCTCGAGGTTCCCCACTTCCCTCCCCTCTCCATTCCTCCCCGCAATAACTCAAGGCTGCGCGTCTCCCCTTCCATCCTTTTCCCACCCCCAATGCCAGTGTACGTCCATGAAAGGGCCCTGAAAATCTACGCAGGCCTATGCAAGCCACCAGCGGACATCCACGCAGACGTACGTCGATGGACTCAAACCTACGCGGGCCCTCCCAGGCCTGTGCAGGACACCAGCGGACATCCACAGAGGCCTACGCAGGTCCACGGAGTCTGATTGGACCAAGGAAAAAAGTAACTTTGTCTTGCCCGCCGTATGCCTGTGGGGGGAATCGAACCCCCAGCCTTGGGAAAGCCTCCAGCAACGGAACGCATATTTAACCGTTGCACCACAGGTCCATTACTAACAGATAGATTCAAAGGTTGGATAACACAATGAACGGACGCCCACATATGTTTCTGCAGGTTCCCGTATGGATTTTTTGAGGTGGAAGGGGGGTGGCATACCTCCCAAAAGAGTTTTCGTGGCCTGAAAGGGGCGTTGGCATCAGCAGCCATCAGCTGGCCATCAGCTGGCATCCGTCGGAGTTCGTCGGCAGCCGTCGTGACCCGCTGGCATCCGTCGGCATCCGTCGTGCATCCGTCGGCATCCGCCGGATATCCGCTGGTATCCGTCGGAATCCACGGGAATCCGTCGGCAACCCCCGGCATCGTCCGGCATCGTCCGGCATCAGGGCGGGAGAGAAGGAAACGGGGTGCGTGGGTGTCCGCCGCATGGGGTGGCGTCTTGGAGAGCGTGGGGGGTGGCGGAAGAGGGATGGGGGTGGGGAGAAAGAGGGGGAAGGGGGAAGGGGAGGAGCGTGGGTGTCCGCTGGTACCCCAGCGGACGTCAGGTCAGGGGGGAGGAGGGAAGCGGGGTGCATGTGGTGGACGGGGGTGGCGTGTGAGGTAGTGTGGGGAGTGGAGAGGATGGCACTGGGGAGAAAGAGGGGGAAGGGCGGAAGAGGGTGCGTGAGTGTCCGCTGTCCGCTGGCATGCCAGCGGACGGTAGCGGACGGTAGCTGACGTCGGCATGTGAGCCAGCTGACATCAGCGGTGCAACCAGTCCCAGTGGTTCAGTGGAATATTCGTTTATTGATATTCAATATTGTGTACAGCGGTGGGTTCTACTCCCCCTACTCCACCTTAATGGGGTCTAATGGTGACAATGGAATATTGAGAGGCGGGTTGGACTCCTGCTAGTGACAAATATTTTAATAGGGCCTGTAAGCCCTAATAAAATATCCGTTCATCACTCGCTAGCATCATCAAGTTGATCCGTTAAAAACGCTAGAAATTACTGAAGCGGGTATGGGTTGGACGAAGTTGCGCATAGTCACGAGATCTGGAATGACCACATGCGCAAAGACGACCAACCCATGCCACTGCAGAAATCTCTGGAGTTTTAAACGGATCACATTAATGATGCTAGCGGACATCAGCGGCCTGCTGCTCTAATATGCACTAGCAGGAGTCGAACCCACCTCTTGTGCACAATATCAAATATCAATTTATCAATATTCCATTGTACCACAGGCGCTTACTTAGAAGGGGGTCAAACCTGCCTGTCAGTGGCCTATGGTAGTTGATCTGACCCACTTAATTTTCAGTATTGTGTGGAGTGGCAGGTTCGACTCCCCTAGTCCAGACTTCCCTAGTCCACCATAATGATGTATAATGGTGTCTTTTTATACTGCTGCATTTCTGCACTAGATATAAACTGTACTAATTTTTGGTAAGGATCTGTGGTCGAATGGAATATTGATACATTGATATTTCATATTGTGCACAAGAAAACTGTACTAATTTTTGGTAAGGATCTGTGGTCGAATGGAATATTGATACATTGATATTTCATATTGTGCACAAGAGCCGGGTTTGAATCCCACTAGTGCACATCATTAGACATGACATAACTTTGTTTTACTAATTGTTATTTACGTCTATATTCTTTCTACTGCCCAATTCAAGGGTTCAAGTCCCCCTTGTGTAATCGTTGAAGAGTGTGTTGTTTTTTGCGTTCATGAGAGTGGCATAACAGAACAAAACAATGGGACGGTTAATCTTAGTGGGTTGAAGAGTGTGTTGTTTTTTGCGTTCATGAGAGTGGCATAACAGAACAAAACAATGGGACGGTTAATCTTAGTGGACCTGAGTCCTGTCCAAACTAATTGAAATGTCTGTAGTAAAGTGCTGTAGCCTAGTACACAATACTAGAGTGATATTTATGTATAATCCACAGAATGTTCTGTGGTCTAGCAGAATATTGTCAGTTTATGTTCCTTCTAGTGCACAACTGGAGGTAACGGATCAAACAGATTTATAATGGATTCGTCAGCGGCACAATGGGACGGTTAATCTTGGCAAAAAATATCAGCGGCACAACGGGACGGTTAATCTTGACGAAAAATAACCAACGGAAAAGCCAAGAATTATAGTAACTAAGGATTAAATTACTCGTCCGATGTGTATTCCTCCTCTTCATTAGATTCATGTAATGTGTCTGAATAGAACAAATCCTCATCAAGCAGGTAGTCTGCTGTCAAAAATGCAAAGTCGTCTGGTGTATATGGCCCTTGAGGTCTGGGAAGTGTGATGTCTTCATACTTTGCTATCAGGCCTGACGATGAAGATGGTGAGGGTGACTCTGACATATCAACAGACACATCATCAGTACGACCAGCTTGATTGAAAGGGCCAATGGGCCTACATCGACCATGTTTTGCTCTAGCGCGAAATTCTTGTTCTGTTGAAATAAATTAACTATGATTACCAGTGCCAAATTATACTCACGTTGTTGATACAATTCGTTAATTCTTCTCTGATCCTCACGTCGAGTCATACATGACTCATATTCCTCCCACTCCCAGACATTGTTACCAGTAGGTAGGGTTGGAGAAGGAGATTGTTGGAAGGAGGAAGACGGGATTTGAAGAGCCGTTACATCAAAAAGCAGTGGAAGATTTTCTTCGTCATCGGCTGCCATGCCTCCATCCGTCTCTTCTGCCATCACAAGAAATAGCAGCGGAAGGTTTTCTTTGTCCTCGGTCACCATACGTCCGCCGCTCTGGACTTCTGTTTGTCTGCCGTCACCAGCCGCCACGGTCTCCATCGCTGTTAGTCCTTCTGCTCCTTCACCAACAATAAATAGAGGTGGCAAAGAATCGTCGTCCATCTCCTCTTCTGCAGGAATGAACAAAGGGGGCAAATCATTGTCTTCGGTCTCCTCTTCCGCAGGAATGAACAAAGGAGGCAAAGAATCCTCTTCCATCTCCTCTTGCGCAGGAATGAACAAAGGCGGCAAAGATTTGTCTTCCGTCTCCTCTTCCGCAGGAATGAACAAAGGCGGCAAAGATTTGTCTTCCGTCTCCTCTTCTGCAGGAATGAACAAAGGAGGGATACCCTCTAAGTCAGGGTCACTAATGGATGGATTAGGGATATCCACCTGGTCATCGTCAGTTTCCCCCAAGGAGGGATACCCTCTAAGTCAGGGTCACTAATGGATGGATTAGGGATATCCACCTGGTCATCGTCAGTTTCCCCCAGCTCCCTGAATGTCCCACGGACATGAGCTGCTGGGGCGGAAGGAAGTTGGGATGCTGGTTGAACCACAACGCGAGAGTTTTCCATTGTAGGGCCATACACCAGTCCAGGTTTACTCTGACTGTAGAGGTGGTGGAATGGATGTTGTGCGTTCGAGGGTTCGATATGTGTCAAGGATGGCCATTGGGGAGAGTCGACATCAGGGAGAGTGGTAGGATGGGCCATGGAGAGGCAGTCTTGAGGATCAGGCTGCTCACCATCAATACTGTTGGTATGGGACTCAATGCCTGTCAATTGGCCCGTCCGAGCAGGATCCACGGACCTGGCAACGGAACTGACAATGGAAGCAGCAACAGACTTGCTGCCAGCAAACAGGCGGATCATATCGTTGGCCGTTGGCACATGTTCGAACTGACAATGGAAGCAGCAACAGACTTGCTGCCAGCAAACAGGCGGATCATATCGTTGGCCGTTGGCACATGTTCCGTCCTATCCAGCGACCGCCACTTGTCTAGGGCTAGAAGCGTCCGCTGGTGGCCCTGGTGGATCCGCTACCTGCAAACACACGGAGCAAATTGTCTGGTGCTGGGACGGACACCAATCCATCGGATGGCAATGTCATGGGCCGCTACCTGCAAACACACGGAGCAAATTGTCTGGTGCTGGGACGGACACCAATCCATCGGATGGCAATGTCATGGGCGGCCGGCAGTTGCATGCCAAGAAGCTTTCAAGAGAGTGGAAGCCTTGCTGATGTACGAGAAGGCAATGCTCCAGTGTTTCATTGCTTAACATGCCAAGAAGCTTTCAAGAGAGTGGAAGCCTTGCTGATGTACGAGAAGGCAATGCTCCAGTGTTTCATTGCTTAAGACCTGAACATCCTCTCGGCCAATGTGGTTCCACCAATCACAGCCATACAGATTTCTAATAAGACCTTGATGGCCATCAACAAACTCCAGGATCTCTGTGGGCAAAGTTTGCTGATTTTGGAGAGGGAAAAATCGGCTCATGCTTTTGATAATGTCTGGGACATTGCAGACCACATTATTCAGTGATGCAGCCCCCAGATATGACAATACAAAGTTCTATGGCACACAGTCAGATCCTAATATATTTACACATTTTGAAGTCATCTTACCAACTCCTTGTCTAGATGCTGGATAATCCATGCCTCTTCGCTTCAAGACTTGGCGCAAGATTGCCAAATATGGAAAGTGCTGCAATGAGGTGTGACTCGATGTAGTCAACAACCTCGCTTCAAGACTTGGCGCAAGATTGCCAAATATGGAAAGTGCTGCAATGAGGTGTGACTCGATGTAGTCAACAACCTCTTGCAAATTTTCTAGTACAGTAGCTTGGGACATGACATTGTGTGGTACAGAGGTAGACGCCATTGCACTCTTGCTTGTAGAAGCGGATACTGCTATGTATCAGATTTTTGTGCCTTGTAAACAAAAGTGATTTTCAACAATTCCATTGCACGTGACTGTCACAAATCCGTTCCAATCATCCGCTGATGGCAGCAAGCTGCATCCATCAGTTCAATCCGTCTCTGCATCCATCACATCAATCGGTCTCTGCATCCATCACATCAATCCAGCAAGCTGCATCCATCAGTTCAATCCGTCTCTGCATCCATCACATCAATCGGTCTCTGCATCCATCACATCAATCCGTCTCTGCATCCACCATTTTCACAGCGGATCTCTTGCAGTTTGGGGGGGAATAAAATCAGGAAGCACCCGCCTAAATTTATCAATTGCCATTGAGGCCAATTCTTGCCACATGGCCACCTTTTTGTGGGCATATGACTGGAGACCTCTTTTCTTCACTGACATACCACGCTTCGACCAAATATCTGCCTGGTTGAAGAAATACCGAACTGTCCACTCCATTTCACTCATGACAAGCTGACATTCCTCTGTCCATCTGTTGCGTTGTGCTCTAGCACGTAGATAATGAACACGATTAACTGAAGAGATATGTTCACGAACGGATGTAATGATAACGGAAATGTTAACAAGAGGACTCACATTCAGAAATAGTTGCAGATTCATTTTCTGCATCAGAATTAGAGTGCCATATCCAAGATACCTTGATCCTTGATGAACCAGGAATGTTGGGATCTGTATAGCTGTGCTTGCATTCAAATCGCTTTCTGTAGACTGGATACTTTCTCTGAATGCTGGGGTCTGATCCCAGTCGCAGCAGAGCACTGCGGCATCGTGCATAGGCACGAGCACTGGATACTTTCTCTGAATGCTGGGGTCTGATCCCAGTCGCAGCAGAGCACTGCGGCATCGTGCATAGGCACGAGCCTTCACCAGGATTGAGGCCTGGATTCTTTGAAGAGATGCACAAGCTCGAGTTTTCACATTCTTGCTTGGGGTGACCCGGACGACGTGAGAATATAGGAATGATTTCTCTGCAATGAATTCCCGAAGGGCTTGCAGGAGCCTTTCAATTTGAATCAAGCGCAGATTGCGCTCTATCATTGTTAATGGTGAGACATTACCCATGATCATAGATGGGAAGGAGATTTCAAAATCTTCTGGAACAACTACATCTGTTGGTTCAAGGTTATCCGCTGGCAGTACCAGCAGATCTGCTGGTTGTCTATCTTCTGCCATTTCATTGTTGTCAAAGGCTCCGGGAACTTCATCCGGTTCCAGGGGGGCAGTCCACCTTCCACCAGCAATGAACCCGCTCCTGTCCTGAGAAGCAGCAAGGACATTGAGTCAAACCCTTAATATTTCTCTTTCCGCCTTGACCTTTTGCCGATCATCATTGCTTGCATGCCGATTCAAACGGCGAACCTGGTCCTGAATTGCAATTCTGAGCTTCCAATTAGTGAAATAGTTTGGGCCATCAGCAATACACCTTACTGCTGCTCCTCAATGTCAAGGGCAAGTTGAATCCAGAAGGAATGAATATCCGTCGCTGCAACATCCGTTGAGTGGTTTCACTGTCTGCTGCCATTCGGTCTTCACTTGCACTATTGAAGGTCATTGTATGAGCTTTCAGAATATCCATTGCTTTACACTGTCTGCTGCCATTCGGTCTTCACTTGCACTATTGAAGGTCATTGTATGAGCTTTCAGAATATCCATTGCTTTACGGTTTCCCTCCTCTCTGAGCCTTTCTGCCTTAGCTATTCCGGCTTCCCAGCTTGTTAGTAAATCCGTTGATATTCTGACGGATCGCTCGGTGAAATATTGAACGGCTGCATCTCTCATCTCAACAGCAGTCCTGTACTTTCGACATAGGAATGGAACCATGTCAAGCAGCTTCTTCCAGTTTGAGTCACACATGTGATCATCAAGGATTTCTGCCCGATGTGCCAAGGTAGCCGTACGGGCCATCTGTGAGACTTCATTTAGTGTAGACCAGAGACTTTCAATTATCTCCCCAGCCAAATGACCGGCCCCAGGAATGAAGGACGGGGCAAAGCGGAAAAAACAATCCTCCTTATGCCCATGGACATGAAGAAGTCCTATTGCAAAGTCCACGAGTAGATTATCTGGCAGGACTTCTCCGGCCTCGGCAAGCCGTTCAGAAAATTTGACACACCACTGGCATGCTATGTCATATACCAGTAGGAGACGCTGAATCCCATCCATGTTGGTGTTTAACTGCCCGTGTGATGGAAAAGTCTGTGTAAACCTGGCCTTCACCACGGGTCAAGTTTGTTACACTATTAGGAGCAAAGCTGCCCGTGTGATGGAAAAGTCTGTGTAAACCTGGCCTTCACCACGGGTCAAGTTTGTTACACTATTAGGAGCAAAGCAGCCGTGCCGTGTACATGCCGTTGCAACAATACCAGTAATGTCGCATGACTTGTTCATCATCAGGGCCTTTTCAATAGCTTTGAATGTGTTTTCACAGGCAGCTCCCTGGACAGCCGGAGGTCCAGCGGACGGCCGACAGACAGGATTGAATTGATGAGCGGACAGCGGACAGGTAGAGTTAAAGAATGTCACTCACCGTTGGCTGTTCCTTTGCGCGCTTGAGATAGTGGGTGAGCTCATCCCTCCTGGCCATCATACCACCGCCTTCTGAATGCCATACATCATGAGCAGGATTAGAATGTCGGACGTGATCCACCTTGAAGTTGCCGTCCATATTAAAGAACGATTGAACTTCCACCAGACGGGATCTTCTTCCCAGTTGGATGGAAGATTGACTCCTGGTTGGGGACAAGTTGGACAGAATATTGCAAGTTCACCACGGTCCGGCGCCATGGGATGCCTGATTCATCATGGCCGAAGCCTGCCCACTTCAACTTCTTCAGCCACCGCCATGAATGAGAAAGTCGTTGTAGCTGTGGTAAAGGTTATCCACCTCACCAGAAGATGCAATCGGGGAAGTTATTCTTGCAATTTTCTGCCAGTACTGGTAGGGTGGTAAAGGTTATCCACCTCACCAGAAGATGCAATCGGGGAAGTTATTCTTGCAATTTTCTGCCAGTACTGGTAGGCGGATGCTTTGCACTCTAGATTTGTCAGACAGAAGTCGTCCAGCACAGCGTTGTAAAATATGTTTGTGTCCAATCAAATGTACTGGGGACCAGCTGCGAGCGGATGGTATCCTCCACCAAGACATCGTTGTAAAATATGTTTGTGTCCAATCAAATGTACTGGGGACCAGCTGCGAGCGGATGGTATCCTCCACCAAGACATCCATCCCAGAACACTCACATGAAATGACAGTGATGTAGTGTACTCCAGTTGTGTGAACAATCCGTTGTATTGGATTCCAAAGCAATCATATCTGTCCATACGGAACCCGTTCATGGCTGGCCGATCTTCTGGAATATCTTCTATTGGCACATTATTCTCTGATCATATCTGTCCATACGGAACCCGTTCATGGCTGGCCGATCTTCTGGAATATCTTCTATTGGCACATTATTCTCTGGGTCCTCTTGCTCTTCCTCTTCCATGATTTGATCAAGGCTGGCATCCTGAAGTCTGCTCAGGAAATCTGAAGTCATGGATGGATGCGCTGCTGGATGTCCCGGATCGCTATCCGCTGATGGAAGTTCAACATCCAGTTGATATTCGAGTCGTAAAACTCTTGCTCCTGAATGTCCTTTTTCCGCTCGTGGTCCTCAAGAGCCCTGACCCTGACCTTCCTTGATGACAGTTTGCATGCAATGAATTGTGTTGGATATAGAAATACCCTCCAGTATCCGACATATTCATTGGTTGCCTTGATGACAGTTTGCATGCAATGAATTGTGTTGGATATAGAAATACCCTCCAGTATCCGACATATTCATTGGTTGGAAATACCTACCATTCCATACTTCAGGTCGGTGAAACGGGTTGGAGTCGTGCGTGCGGCAGAAACATCCGCGACAGAATATTCTTGACCCAACGCAATCACGGCATCGCCATCGTGCGAGGTAATGGTCAGGACAAGCAAGGCAATCAGTAACGTCATCCATTGATTCACGACCAAGCAATCCATTGAGCAACTGTGGAACATGGTTGATGAAGTCGTTAAGATAATCTGCCTGTGTCTATGTATGAACTTGAATAATTCGCTCTCAATAATAGCATACATTCAAATCACCTTTACATGCCTTATGGATACGGGCATTGTATCATCTACATCATCTACCGTTGGATTATTGTCCAAGTGTGCAAAGTTATTATCATCTGCAAATGCCGCAGGTGGTGCACCAGTTACAATGGGAGCAGGACCCAGTGGTAGCCGTTGTGTTATGAGGACTGGCAACCCTCATGTGTTCTGAGTGAGTCGTGTCCTTTCCTCAGCAAACGGGATGAGGTCCCTTTGTCTGATGACTGTTGTTTTTGGTCGCTTGCATTTCTTTAGAGAGTTCAGGTTCATGATCAAAGGATGAGGTCCCTTTGTCTGATGACTGTTGTTTTTGGTTGCTTGCATTTCTTTAGAGAGTTCAGGTTCATGATCAAAATATCTATGGCCAGGACCTAGCCATTGTACGGGATATCTAATGAGACCGCTCATTGATATTGGCAATATGCCCCAATTTGGACAGGCTGGATACCAGCGGACAGCGGACCCTATCCGTCGAAGACAAACAGAATCCGTTTGTCATCAACGGACACTGAACGGAAAATCTATATTTTATCATGTGACCCTATCCGTCGAAGACAAACAGAATCCGTTTGTCATCAACGGACACTGAACGGAAAATCTATATTTTATCATGTGATCCTTCAGTTGAGAACTGTGTGGTTGCAGAAAATTATATTGTCTACAAACATGTCTGCCCTCCTGCAACCGCCTGAACCAATATTTTCACCAAAGAAAAGACGAGTGGAACCGATATTTACAGCGGAAGAAAGATCTATCTTTGAACCATACAAGGAACTCTACCGCTCCTCAACTACTCCTCAAGCTCGGACTGCTATCTTGAAGGATAAAATCCTAACGGATATTTTCAACTACTGGGCCACTAAGGGACAGAGCCAAAGACAGGGGAAGAGTGGGCAGAGAGAATCAAAGTAGGTACAGCAACTCATTGCAAAGAACTAAAGGGACAGAGCCAAAGACAGGGGAAGAGTGGGCAGAGAGAATCAAAGTAGGTACAGCAACTCATTGCAAAGAACTAGACATCATTTGCTTGAATAGAAGGTTGTCCAGTATATCAAGAATTGCTGGCGCCCTTATTACCAGCATAAAGATCCAAAGGTGCTCTGAAAACTTCACTGCGAGATGTTGTCCGGCAGACAATGGCAAAGGAGATAAACGAGGAGATCCAGAACTTGTTGAGCTGAAAACTTCACTGCGAGATGTTGTCCGGCAGACAATGGCAAAGGAGATAAACGAGGAGATCCAGAACTTGTTGAGGGGTAAGGATCACAACGCCTCGGGATTGGATGCATTTGCACAATATAATGTGGCTGTCAAAAATGTTATGCATCAACTCACACCGCAGGAGGAAAGTCGTTTACGGAAGATGGCGGCAGAATGGAGCGAAAAAGGAAATCCGCCAGAAATTCAGCGCAAGTTGGTACTGCTTCCGTCCCCCATCGTCCTCTATTGTTGTACATCCGTCCGCTTGATTCGCTTTCTAATCGTTGTCTCTCCAGGAAGGCCCGAAAGCACGGTTTGAAGCGTGTGGACAATGCAGATGTGCTTTTCCGCTTTCTAATCGTTGTCTCTCCAGGAAGGCCCGAAAGCACGGTTTGAAGCGTGTGGACAATGCAGATGTGCTTCGATTTAGAGAGATGGGCATGTTGAGTTGGACTGTTGTTGGTTGGTATGCAATGAAGGCATGACTATTAGAATGTATGTGGTGCCATCATTGGCATGTTGAGTTGGACTGTTGTTGGTTGGTATGCAAATGAAGGCATGACTATTAGAATGTATGTGGTGCCATCATTCTTTAAACAATTTTGACACCAATTATAGTCATGACAATATGTCATACTTGACCCATGCTAACCGACCTACCTTTCAAGACTCCTTTCCTGACCTTGTTAGTGACCTCAACAAGAAGATGATGGATTACATGTCTGCTCTTCTTGGTAGAGACATGCCGTCCAACATGCAATCACCCCATGATTTGACTCCTCCTATCCTTACACGCCATGACCTCATCCTTGATCTGGATAGGGATGGATTCCCAATATTACCAGCAGATCCAGGACCAAATATATTTCAAACTCGGGCAGAATTGGAAATGCTTGTCTGGGACTATCTAAATACTCATTACAGTGAATCCTAGTTTTCTCCACCTTTGCTCATCATCTGATCACCCCATCAGAAATTGCGTCTGGTTACCGTTATGAATCTGCTCCTTACAAGGCAGTGAGGACCAATGATCAGCAATTCATACATTCAAGGTATCTTCCAGAGGGTCTGATATTCCAAGATCCTCATAATCTTGGTCGGCCTGAGCTATTGCGTCTGCTGAACTTCTGGAGAGACCGTCAAGGACAGTATGGATCCAGTGACACCTTCCGCTGGACGGTTTATCTCAACCGTCACAAGCAGCCAGTAGCTGCCGAGTACGGCACCCAAGCTGATCATGAAAAAAATGCGGCAGCAGCAGCAGCACATAAGGCTACACGCAAAAATGGAGGGAAAAATCGGAAACAGAGGCCAATGAAAAAAATGCGGCAGCAGCAGCAGCACATAAGGCTACACGCAAAAATGGAGGGAAAAATCGGAAACAGAGGCCAACACCATCAGCGGTAGTCGATGGCAACAGTAGGACCATTGCTAATGATGGAGCCGCTGATGGCGGATCCGCTTTAGTCACCAGATCTGCGGTAGTCGATGGCAACAGTAGGACCATTGCTAATGATGGAGCCGCTGATGGCGGATCCGCTTTAGTCACCGGATCTGCAGCCAACTTGGAGTGGCAACGGGGGCCTACACTTCCCCTGTCACCTAGCGTACCACACACACCACTGCCTGACTTACAGGAGGAACCTCCTGTCTTGCGCTCACTGCACACTCCCCAGCCTCAGCGCCACAACAGATCCACGGTTCACAACAAATCCCGACCAAATGTATCAGCTTCCGCTCATGACGAGTCGCTCTCACAAATCCGTTCATGATGGATGTGTTGATGATACAGCAGTGGTAGATGCCACTACCATCCACCTCTTACAACAAAGAGGAAATCCGTTCATGATGGATGTGTTGATGATACAGCAGTGGTAGATGCCACTACCATCCACCTCTTACAACAAAGAGGATGGAGCCATCCAGACCCTCCAATTAATGGCCCTAGTGATGGTTCCCCTAGATATAGAGTGTCAAGAAGGGTGCTCGACATTCTTCAAGATGAGGACAATGACCAATTTGAAGGTGAGGGAAGGCCGGCATTACAAAACCAAAAGAAGCGCAAGGCATTGCCTAACCAATTGTCAACAAATTCCAAGCGACCCCGCAAGTCTCAAGCACAAATGTTACAGGAGGATGCAGCTCGATACATTGATATGTCTACACCAGCAAAAAGGAGTAGCAGCTGCACTAAGGTCATTGACCAGTCCGCCGTCATTGATGTGGGGAAGGGGGGAATGTTATATTACATTTTGTAAACTATAGGGTTACAAAAATGGACCAGTCCGCCGTCATTGATGTGGGGAAGGGGGGAATGTTATATTACATTTTGTAAACTATAGGGTTACAAAAATGTACGAATGTGTGTCATAATGAAAAAAAAATATGTGATTGTCCATCTTCACTTCTCTTCTGTTGCCTTCCGTCTCTCAGTAAGCCGACTGGATGATCGGGTCCGTTGCATTGGCGGCCAACTACTTCGGGAGTTGCTGCGAGCCCATCCCCTTGGGCCAGGGAGAGGGTCCTCGGCAGGGACTGGCGGAGGGACGGAAGATGGTTGAGGGGGTGACGGAGATGTTCGTGCGGGAGTCGTCCCTGAGGATGTTTGTTGAAGCGGGGACGGAGCGACGGTGAGAGCGGATAAGTCAGCGGCGTGATGGGATTGGTCAGTGGCGAGGGCAGAGGTGTCACCAGTGGGAACGGATATGTCAGCAGTGGCAGGGGATTGGTCAGTGATGGGGTCAGGAGTGGTTTCTTCCTCTTCAACGATGGGTCCAAGTCCACTGTGCCCTGTTGGATGCACTGCCACATCATCCTGAGCTGACAGACTGGAGGGACAGGTAGAGATGTGAAGTTAATTCTGCAAAGTGTCAACCACACCCCAAATATTGCGGATCTGCTCTTCCATCTGAGACGGGTAGAGATGTGAAGTTGATTCTGCAAAGTGTCAACCACACCCCAAATATTGCGGATCTGCTCTTCCGTCTGACGGATACGTCCGGCGTGGTCTTCAAGTGTCTCACCCGCAAGAGAAACATTCGTTTGCAGGGTTTCTATGCGGCCACCAAGCGTGTCGACCTGAGTCTGGTAGCGACGGAAGAAGTCCTCAATACGCGGTAACCAGCTCGCCTCAGCCGTGACAAACCTGTCCCGCACCTGCTCCCCAACATTCCGCAATGCTTCCTGGAACCCATTCTCCATCCTGTCCAAACGGCTCTCCACCCCTGCCATTACACCAGCCACAATGTCCTCACTGTGACTAGACTCCATTGCCCACTCCTTGCCCTTTCTCTTGACTGGAAGAGGGTCCGCTGGACGGTTGGAGGTCGATGGTTGGGATGGATGGACGGACAGTTTTGATGGTCCCGCGATTGGACTGGTTGGTTCATCTGCTAACTATTGGTTAGCTATTTGAGCAGGAAAAGAGTTTCATACCGTCATCACTCTCAATAATTGTCACTGACTTCTTTCTCAGTGGTTTTTTCCCCTTTCCCTTGTTGCTGGGCTTGACGGTTTTCTTGACAATTGTTAGGCTGCATGTTCGTTTGCGAATGAGCCGGCAGGGATCGCATGCGGTGCCGCCCTTTGTCCTGACACACTGTAGCCGCTTACTTGTGCAATATTGGCAAGGGGGGTTGATGTGCTGACCCTCGCGACAAGGTGCTGTCCTCAGATACCTGCCCAACAGCATCTCTCCAGTAATTTCCCCCTTTGGTATTCTGCCCTCTTGTTCTTCCTCTTCCTCTTCCTCTTCATCCTCGTCCTCATCCTTGTCCTCCTGCTCCTTCTGTCGACGATAGGTACCAGGAGGAGGTTGACCAATATAGGTCACCCGTTTTGGCTTCTTGGGATTTGGCGATGGACCAGACAAATCTCCTGCCGCTGGAGGACTCAGTCGTTTTCTCTTCTTCGGAATTGGTGACGGACCAGACGAATTTCCTGCTGCCGGCCTATGACCTATCCGGTCTTCTCGTGCCGGTGCCGTTGACGGACTGGCCTCAGTTGACGGATCAGGTCGTTCTTTGCCCCCACTTGGTTCCTCCCCCCTTCCGCTCCTCTGGGTCCATTTCTTCGCAGCGTCCTTCAACCGCCTGGTCATATCCTCGTCAGAAAGCTTGCTCTGGAGTAGCGGGATAACTTTGTTGATGAAACTTCTCCTGGCATCAAGGAGGAGTTTCTTGTCATCCTTGACATCCCTAACCTTGAACCACATGTCAATCTACAGGACGACTATTAGTGCATGTCTATTAGGCAGGAGTGCTTGTATCTTACCAGGTCCTTCTGCTGTGCTTTGAGTTGTCGCAGGTCTCCTCTGAGAGCAAGGTATAATACTCGAACATCCACGTCAACGACCCATTGGTGGAGTTCTTTGTTAGACATGGCGGATGGAGGATTAAAGAAATGGACAAGAACTTTACACGAAGCAAGTTCTGAAAATAGATATCATGTGACCCTGTTTAAATTACAAAAGAAGTTTGATTTATTGCTTGACAAAACCTTACTTTGTTTATCTTACAGTTTAGTAAATAACAATTAGCTAAGCAGGTCAAAAATTGCAGAGGTCCTAATGTTTATTGCACTAAGCAGGAGTCGAACCCACCTACTGCAACACACAATAAACACCAATAGATAATATTCCACTAGACCATCAATGCTTACTGTATACTGCTATAGTCTAAATAGATATCATGTCACTCTGTTTAAATTAGGACCTTACTTTGTTTATTATACTGTGTAGTAAATAACAATTAGCTAAGCAGGTCAAAAATTGCAAACATTTTAATGTTCATTGCACCAAGCAGGAGTCGAACCCACCTACTGCAACACACAATGAAGACCAATGGATAATATTCCACTAGATTATCGATGCTTACTGTACACTGCTATAGTCTAAATAGATATCATGTCACTATGTTTAAATTAGGACCTTACTTTGTTTATCATACTGTGTAGTAAATAACAATTAGCTAAAAACAGTGAGACAAAAATGCACTAGTAGGAATCGAACCCGTCTACTGCAAGACATAATAAAGACCAATGGATAATATTCCACTAGACCACCGATGCTTACTTTACATTGCTATGATGTAAATAAACATCAGTCTATTCTTCTGTGTGTGGTCAAAAATATTTGAGTTTGATCTCAATGCACTAGGGGGAGTCGAACCCACCTAATGCAAGATACAAGGAATACCAATGAGAAATATTCCACTACACCACAGACGCTTCATGTATAATGCTATGGTGTAAATCAATATCAGTCTAATATTCCGCTACAAACCATGGTTTTCCTCTTTCCTGTATACTTCTATGGTGTAAATAAATATCAGTCTAATATTGTCAATTCAATACAGATGCACCAGTTGCAGTAAAATCTCTATCCGTTCAAATTCTGTATGGGTCTGTTTGTGCACTACATGAACACCGTCCTGACTTGTAGCAAGCGCCTGTGGTACAATGGAATATTCATCAATTGATATTTCATATTGTGCACAAGAAGTGGGTTCGACTCCCACTAGTTCACATTATATAATAGCAGCAGGCCGCTGACGTCCGCTAGCGTCATGAATTTGATCCGTTGAAAACTCCAGAGATTTCTGCAGCGGCATAAGATGGACGAGTTGACGCATGTGGTCATTCCAGTGCTCATGACCAGTTGATAATACACTGTGGTGGGCTACCGCATAAGATGGACGAGTTGACGCATGTGGTCATTCCAGTGCTCATGACCAGTTGATAATACACTGTGGTGGGCTACCTTTGTGCTGGTCTTTGTAAAAAAGGTAGTCAGCCCTAGTGTATCGTCACTTGTCATGTGAACTGGAATGATCTCATGCGTCAACTCCTCCATCCTATCTCGCTTCAGTAATTGCTAGAGTTTTGGTCAGATCCACTACCACAGGCGCATACTCCAGGTCAGTACGATGTATATGTAGAGCAAAAATGCACCCATATAAAAACACAGCATTAGTCCCTGTTAAGGTGAAGTAGGAGTAGAACCCACCACTGTACACAATATTGAATATCAATAAATGAATATTCCACTAAACCACTGGGACTGGTTGCACCGCTGACATTAGCTGGCTCACATGCCAACATCAGCTACCATCCACTACCGTCCGCTGGCATGCCAGCGGACAGCAGACACTCATGCACCCTCTTCTGCCCTTCCCCCTCTTTCTCCCCAGTGCCATCCTCTCCACTCCCCACACTACCTCACACGCTACCCCCGTCCACCACATGCACCCCGCTTCTCTCCTCCCCCCTGACCTGATATCTGACGTCTGCTACGTCCGCTGGGGTACCAGCGGACACCCACGCTCCTCCCCTTCCCCCTTCCCCCTCTTTCTCCCCACGACGTCTGCTACGTCCGCTGGGGTACCAGCGGACACCCACGCTCCTCCCCTTCCCCCTTCCCCCTCTTTCTCCCCACCCCCATCCCTCTTCCGCCACCCCCCACGCTCTCCGAGACGCCATCCCATGCGGCGGACACCCACGCACCCCGTTTCCTTCTCTCCCGCCCTGATGCCGGACAATGCCAAGGGTTGCCAATGGATGCCAGCGGGTCACGACGGCTGCCAGCTGATGGCCAGCTGATGGCCAGCTGATGGCTGCTGATGCCAACGCCCCTTTCAGGCCACAAAAACTCTTTTGGGAGGTATGCCACCCCCCTTCCACCTCAAAAAATCCATATGGGAACCTGCGGAAACGTAGGTGGGCGTCCGTTCATTGTGTTATCCGACCTTTGAATCTATCCGTTAGTAACAGACCTGTGGTGCAACGGTTAAATGTGCGTTCCGTTGCTGGAGGCTTTCCCAAGGCTGGGGGTTCGATTCCCCCCCACAGGCATACGGCGGGCAAGACGAAGTTACTTTTTTCCTTGGTCCAACCAGACTCCGTGGACCTGCGTAGGCCTCTGTGGATGTCCGCTGGTGTCCTGCGCAGGCCTGGGAGGGCCCGCGTAGGTTTGAGTCCATCGACGTACGTCTGCGTGGATGTCCGCTGGTGGCTTGCGTAGGCCTGCATAGATTTTCAGGGCCCTTTCGTGGATGTACGCTGGCGTCGGGGGTGGGAAAAGGATGGAAGGGGAGACGCGCAGCCTTGAGTTATTGCGGGGAGGAATGGAGAGGGGAGGGAAGTGGGGAACCTCGAGGAGGGTTTATTCATGCCATGAAATCTGCCAATGGAGGAGGTTTTCACTCATGTGCTGATGCCCGCTGATGACGCCAACTGTGGTTGGGTGCGCTGGACGTATACGCAGTACAACGCCGTCTCCAGCGCCTGGCGTACGGGTT